>JAJPUD010007884.1:0-98915 GCA_023553655.1 Myrmecobius fasciatus | reverse complement strand
GTGTATAATGATCTCCTGGTTCTGCTGATCTCACTCAGCATCAGTTCATGCAAGTCTCTCCAGGCCTCTCTGAAGTCGTCCTGCTGGTCATTTCTTACAGAGCAATAATATAGAATGTTGAATTCTTTAATATTATTTCCCAAAGTGGAAAAGGAATATTTATATTAGGAAACCTATCTGGGCAATAAGCCAGTATTAGGGTACAGGGTAAATAGCAGTGATTGAACAGCTCTGATTACTAATTCTCTTTTGGCACTATAACAAAAGTATTTAAAGAGAGAGAAGCATTGATTATTAAGATTATCATAAGTTCTTTAAGAACAGGTCATATTAGACTATTTTTATTTCATTTTGATAAAGTTACTAATTCAGTACATTAAAGGAATGCTAAATTTCTTTTTTTAAGGTTATAAATGTGTAGTCTTCATTACTATTATCTTTTTTAAAAATAGTATATTATTTTTTCCAATTACATTTTTATAAGATTTTGAGTTCCAAATTTTTCTCCCTCAATTTCTTCCATACCCTTTCCCCAAGACAGCAAGCAATTTGATACAGGTTATATATGTGCAATCATGGAAACATATTTCCATATTAGTCATGTTGTGAAAGAAGAAACAGAACAAAGGGAATGGCCACAACCCCCCCAAAAAAAAACAAAAAAGAAGTAAAAATAATATGCTTCAATCTACATTCAGACTTCATAGTTCTTTCTCTGGATATATATATATATATATATATATGTATATATATATATATATATATACATATATATATATATATACATATGTAGCATTTTTCCTTATGAGTCTTTTGGAATTGTCTTGGATCATGGTATTGCTGAAAGAGCTAAGTCAATCATAATTGATTATTGCACATTGCTATTGTTACTGTGTACAATATTTTCCTCATTCTGTTTATTTCACTCAGCATCACTTTACGTAAATCTTTCCAGGTTTTTCTGAAGTCTACCTGCTCATCATTTCTTTTTTTTCTTTTTTTTTTTTAAATGAGGCATTTGGAGTTAAATGATTTGCCCAGGATCACACAGTTAATAAAGTTAATAAGTTGTAAGTGTCTAAGGTCTGATCTGAACTCAGGTTCTCCTGATTCCAGGGCCAGTGCTCTTTCCACTGTACCATCTAGCTGCCCCTCACGATTTCTTATAGCACAATAGTATTCCATTACGTTCCTACTACAACTTATTCTGCCAGAATATTCAATTTCTAAAAGATATTTAACAAAATTTTTCATGCTATTTTTATAGATTAAACTTAAGAGAAAGACTTCAGATGGATATTTAATTCTCTTAGTAACAGAAGAGCTAAGTAGAATTACAGCTCTGATGAGGTCACAGTTTTGGAGTATATCCACACTTAGGGGGCATGATCTGAATAAATGATCCAGCAAAGAAGACTGAGAATGGTCAGAAGGTAAGAGAACTAAGAGAGAGCAGTGTTAATGAGAAAGAAAAAAAAAAGGGCAGAAAGAAGATTGTATCTAGAAAGGAAGGGTTCTCAATAGTATCGAATACAACAGTGATTTCAAGACAAGATCACTGGATATGGTAATTGAGAAATCATTAGTAACTTGGAGAGAACAGTTTCAGTTGGGCAATAAGATTGAAGCCAGATTATAAACAGCTGAGATCTGGAGATGAGGAAGTGAAGGCAGAGTGTAAATAACTTTTTCCTTTTTTTTTTTTTTTTTAAGAACACCATAGAAATCTGATGTAGTTTTAAATTTTCATTAAACAGTACATTTTAAGCACTGCTCTTTTAAAAATTATTTTTATTTTTAATTTATGGAATAAAACAAGCATTTCTATAACAGTATAATTTTTTTAAAAAAAGATTACATATGAAACTACAAATTTATTATATACAACTTGCTATTCCTTTTAAATATACAACAAAGTTATCCTGTAAATTTTTTTCTTCCATCTTCCACTTCACCCTAGAAATGGCTACCATAAGGCACAAATAGATGTGTGTGTATATATATATATATATGTATACATATACATATATATATGTGTGTGTGCGTGTATATATATGTATGCATACATGTGCATATATACACATACATATACATATGCAAAGTTATTTATCATTTCTTTCTCTGGATGAAGACAGTATCTGCATTATAATAGTCAAAATTCACTCAAAGCTGTTCTTAAAACAATATTGCCTTTACTATACACAATGTTTTCTTGGTTCTGTATTTTGTGCAAGTCTTTCCATGTTTATTTTTAGGTTCTTTGAGCTCATCATTTCTTATAGCACAATAGTATTCCAATACAATCATCTACCACAACTTATTCAGCTATTCCCCGATTGATGGGCATACCTGCAATTTCCAGTTCTTTGCTATCACAAAGAGAGCAGCTATAAACATTTTAGAACATAAGAGTTCTTTACCTTTTTCCCTAACCATCTTTGGAAATAGACTTAGTAGTTGTATTGCTAGGTCAAAATAGGCAGTTTAATAATTCTTTGGACATAATTCCAGATTGTTCTTCAAAGTGATTGGAACAGTTCACAATTGCACTACAATAAACTAGTATCTCTTTTTTTTCATATCTCCAACATTTGTCACTTTTCAATCATTTAGCCAATGTGGTAGGTGTAAAATGATTTCCCAATGGTGTTTTAATTTGCATTTCTCTAATCAATAATGATTTAGAGCCTTTTTCATATGACTATAAATTGTTTTGATTTCTTCATTGGAAATTTACTCATTCATATCCTTTGACCATTTATCAAATGGGCAATGATAAAGTTCTTTATATACTTAAGATATGTCTATAAAAAATTTCCCCAATATTCTGTTTTCTTTTTTTCCCCTTTCTGATCTTGGCTACATTTGTTTTATTTGTACAAAAACTTTTAAATTTAATAATGTCTTTATATCTTGGTCACGTATCCATTTTGACCTTATCTTGTTAAATGGCATAAGATATTGGTCTACGCCTATTTTCTACCACCCTGCTTTTTAGTTTTTCCAATAAATTTTAACTGAAGAATGAATTCTTATTCCAAAACTTTAAATCTTTTTAAAAACTTTTTCTACTTAAAGCTTTTTATTTGCAAAACATATACATATGAACAAGATATAAAGAGAGATAATACAAGAAAATTAGAACATATTACTTATCAATATACTTATGGATAAGCAAATAACTTATGAGTAAAAAAGAGATAAAGAGCAAAGTTAGGTATAAAATGAATAATTTCAATTATATTAAATTTAAAAGTTTTAAAAGGGATTAATTTTCTCTCCACTGTTTTATTTTTGCAAATTTATGCTTTATAGTACTGTTTATAATCTTCCACCATCTTCCCCTGTAAGATTTTATAAATGAGTTTTTAATTCTAAACCTGGTTATTTTGGCTTCTGATTGCCAAGAGAGTTTAGATATGCTTGGTTTATTGTACAAAACGGTTCGAGTGAAAAGGGAATTGAGGGAGCTTCTCCTTGGAACTCTCTGAGTGATGGGAAAGAGAAGGCACTGGCTCTCCTGCAAAATATTAAAGTAATGTGCAACCTGTCTGAAAGCTCAGTACTGGGGCACAAATTGGAAATTTTGGTTGACTCCACTCTTCATCTGCTGCTGAGCCTAGTTTCAACTTCCTGGAGCAAGATGTCCCTCCCAGGTTAAGCTCATCATCTCTGCTGATAACTCAAGCTTGGACTGACATCCTCTTCCTCAGACTCCTCTCCCCTGAGACTCAGAAGACTGGAGAGTAAAGTACCAAACTCTTCTCAATGCCTTCCTTTAGAGAAGGAAGAAAGTGGACTTTTTGACTCACTCCTTTCACATCAGCTGTCCTGTCTGGTTTTAATTCCACAAAACAAGACATCCCTGGTCCCTTCCCTTTTTTTTACCTCATTTTATATGTTGTGTCTCCCCCATAGCTACAATAAGAGTTACCATAGTCAGGGATGCTATAATGCAAGGTGTTCCAAATATCTTAGGACAATTTTAAGCTTTAATAGCTTAAATAGCTTTAAATTTTTAATAGCTTAAAAGTGCACTGACTTTAGGAACAATACATATATTATTGAGGAAGGAGAATAAATATAAATATTAGCTCATGAAAAGAAGCACAACTGTGCTTTGGAATGATGGAGGAGTTATAAAAGAAGCAGGAATAGTCTTTAGGACTGGTGCGTGAAGGGGTTGAGTAAAAAGGGCAGGAAAAAAAAAGGTGGCAAAAGAGCCTTCTATATCGGCAAGTGAAGAATGAGGAATGAGAAAGGCATATTTGGGAGACACTAAAGAAACCAATATGGCTGGAGTTTGAGAGGCTTGTAAGTGAAAGATAGGGCTGGGAAGTTAAGTGCAAGTCAGAGCATGGAGGGCTTTGAATGTCAAGCAGGATAGTTTAATATATTTTTATTCATTTTGTTCAATATTTCTCAGCTACATGTAAAAAATTTTAACATTCATTTTTTTAAATTTGAGTTTCAAATTGTCCCTCCCTACTACCCCATCTCCTAACCCTTGAGAAATAATATATCAATTATATATGTGATGTCATACAAAACATAAAGAAAAGTAGTTTAAAGTACTTATCATCTTAAGTGTTGTTTGTCCTTCATTCTGGAAGAGGACCATGACATCAGGGAGAGGATGCCATGACATGCAAGAGGGAGGTCTCCTGTCTCATGTTCCCCTCCAGAGTCATCTGGGTCCAGTGGCCAGATCTAGATCAGGAGGCCTGGAGATGACCAAGAATGCAAAGGGAGACCTTGGCCTTTCTAAGCTAAGGTTTTCCCCAGGTCTCAGTTTGAGGCCTTATTCGTTCAATGATTAAGATGTGACTGCAAGTGATATAAAGAATATCCCCTTTCACTTACTCAAAAGAAAAAATCTAAATAAATAAATCTGGGAGGGAAAGACCCTCAAGGTTTCTGGCCAAAGCAAAAATAATTGCTATTTACATTCAATCTGAGTCAATCACCTCCCTGACATCCTGGTTTTCTTTGAGAAGGAAGGGCAAACAACCTTTGTGAGTAGAGCTAGCCCACAAACTGACCCTGCTCAGTTGAAAAACTTCTTCCTTCCCTCCTTCCTCTCTTCTTCCCTTAGGCTAAATCATTATTTCCCAAACTAATTCACTCCATGATTAACTTTAATAATTTGAAAATTCATGATTTTTATCAATTTGTCTATCTGGTACACCAACAGATCATAGCTCACACCTTTTAAAAAATCCATCAGCTGGTGGTAAATCTGATGATGATGACTCTCAAATGAGCTGGGATCAGACTTATAACAGCCATGCTCAATGCCTTTTTAGCTTCATTGGACATGGCAGATCTTGTACTCCTTTGGATTTTATTATTGATTTTTTAAAATTTATAATGGAATAAAAAATAGGAGAGATAGAGAAGAATATCCCATATTTACCGGTGAAAATTAATGAAAGTTAGGGAAAACTTTGTTGAGGGATGGTTGAGACTTTTTAAAGCTTTTTTAAATTAACAAGCATTTTCCTCCCTCCTACTCTGTCCCCCTCCCTCCCACTCTGGGCCATTTGAGAAAGAATTCTTTTTAAAATTTGTAATAGGTATGCATATTAAAGCAAAACAAATTCTTATATCAGCCATGTCCAAAAATGTATTATCTAATTAGCCATAATCAATCCATCACCTCTCTGTCAAAAAGAAAGCATTCCTCATTATCAGGACTATGGAATTTGGTTGGTTAGTCACTGCATTGATCATCAGAGTTCTTAAGTTTTTTGAAGTTTCTCATTTTAAAAATGTCATTTTATAATTTGTTCTCTATTCTGCTCACTTCACTCTATCAGTTCATACAAGTATTCTCTAAAATTGTCTGTCATTTCTTACAGCACAATAATATTTTATTATACTCATATGCCATGATTTTTTTATTCATTCCTCAAATGATGGGTATTTTTTTAGGTTTTTTTTTTTAATTTGCCCCTACAAAAAGAGGTGTTAGAAGTATTTTTATTCATTTGGGTCTTATTTCTTGTTTTTGATGGGCCATATATAGTAGTGACATCTGGGATATAGTAGTGGCATCTCTGGGTTAAAAGGTATGGCACAGTTTAATAACTTTGGGGACATAGTTTCAAATTACTTTCCAGAGTGGCATTAATGGATGTATTTTCTTTTTTATTTATTTTATTTTATTTTATTTTTTTATTAAAAGCTTTTTATTTACAAAACATATGAGTGATTTTTCTACATTAACCTTTGCAAAAACTTTTTTTCCCAAGCTTTTCCCCTCCTTCCCCCCACCCCCACCCCTAGATGACAGGTAATCTAATACATGCTAAATATGATAAATTATATGAAAAATCCAATACATGTATATATATCTATACAGTTATCTTACTGCACAAGAAACATCAGATCTAGAAAGAGAAGAAAAAAACAACCTAAGAAGGAAAACAAAATGCACAGAAATATTCACAGAAAGCGTTAAAATGCTGTGTTGTGGTCCGTACTCAGTTCCCACAGGCCTCTCTCTGGATGTATATGACTATCTTCATCGCTGAACAATAGGAACTGGTTTGAATCACATCATTGTTGAAGAGAACCATGTCCATCAGAATTGATAATAATGTTCTCCTGGTTCTGCTGATTTCACTCAGCATCAGTTCATGCAAGTCTCTCCAGGCCTCTCTGAAATTGTCCTGCTGGTTGTTTCTTACAGAACAATAATATTCCATAACATTCATATACCATAATTTATTCAGCCATTCTCCAATTGATGGGCATCCTTTCAATTTCCAGTTTCTTGCCACTACAAAAAGGGCTGCCACAAACATTTTTGCACATGTGGGTCAATGGATGTATTTTCCAAAGCCCCTCCAATGTCATTTTCCCTTTTTTGGTCAACTTTGCTGATCTGAACTAGACCACCTAAGTTCCTTTCACATTTTTCTTAATTATTAATAATTTAGAGCACTTTTCCAGATGACTTTAGTTTGGATTTTTTTCTCTGGAAAACTGCCTGACTATATATATCCTTTGGTCATTTATCAATTGGAGAATGACTCCTACTATCATAAATTTGAATCTATTCCTTAAGTAGTTTGGAAATCAGACCTTTAACAAAGAAACTGGCTACCAAGACTTTTCCCTAGTAAGTGGCTTTTGTTTGTGAAAAAATTTAAATTTCATGTAATCAAAATTGTCCATTTTACCTTCTGTGATCCTTTCCTTTGGTAATGTATTCTTCCCATCCACAGATCCAGATTCTTTTCTCTTCTAATTTTTCATCTAACTTATGTATTAATTTGAACATTATCTTGGTATATGGCATTATATATTGGTCTAAACTTTTTTTTTCCCATTCTGCTTTCTAGTTTTTCCAACAGTTTTTTGGCAGTCTCCATATTGGGATCTTTTGGGTTTATCAAATACTAGGCATTTCTATATATTGCATACCTACTCAATCAAATTTTTAAAAACTAGTATGTCATTTTGTTGATTACTGCTTTTTAACATAATTTTAGATATGGTACTGCTAAGTTCCCTTCCTGTTATTTTTCTTTGTTTTCCTTGGGATTTTTGACCTTTTATTGTTCTAGATGAATTACATTTTTCCTAACTTCATAAAATAATCTTTTGGTACTTTGATTGGCATGGTACTTAAATTAACTTAGGGAGTATTGCCATTTTTATTATATTGGCTTTATCTATCACGAGAAATTAATATTTCAATAGGAAGACTTTTGAAAAGAATGGAGTTAACTATGATAATGAAGAAAGAAAATAATGGACATTTTAGCAGTATAAGACCCAGCAACAATGGCAGCTCATATTAAGCAGCAAAAACTGGCTTGGCAAAACTCTAAATTACAAGGGTAAAACATGAGAATCATAACTTGATAGTAGAAGGATGGTGATACATGAATAACTGAAGATACCAACTATATAGGAAAGTAACTCCCAAATGGAGTAGTTATACAGGTACCCTGCTTGTCATTCTACTAAAGAAGTATTGTAGTAAAGGTATATCCCATCATACTATATGGGAAATAATGCTTTTGGTTCCACTGAAAAGATTGACATGGGAACATGGCCATTTATACCAGAGAATTATCACTATAAAAAATTTCTTGCCAATGTAACATACATATATATTATGTATCTTCTCCAAGAATATAATGCATTCAGAGGGATTAAGCTATTGTCTATCAAACAATTCAATAAAGGATGAAGAGTGAAGATATTACCTCCATTTACATATTCAGACAGTGACATTCTAGTGTTTAAGTAACTTGCCTAAGATCCCAGGGCAAAGAAGTGATTAACTCAGAATTAGTTTCCTCATCTTCTCTTAGAGGAAGACCTAAGGGCTTTAAAAAAAAAAAAAAAAAAAAAAGTGATCTGCGGCATTTAGTTTGTGTGTACCCATGGTATTTTTAGGACCTTGTCACGCCTGATTTTTCAGTTCATTTTTTTCTAAAATCACATACTAAAACAAAGCACCACTGAAAACAATGTGTTTATTTCAATAGTATTGACTTTATTGTAGACAGATTATATTGGTCCTTGGCTAACCATTTTATGGCAGCATGGGGATGTAGCCACATGTATATGCTAAAGGCTCCTTGAAATGTTCACACATTGCCAAGAACCAGAAACACAAGATAAAGTCATTAGAACTGTCATTCAGGCCCCAGGACAAATGCCACCCAGGAGAAGGATTTTACAACCACAAATGAGATAAAGCATGATAATCCCATAGATATAGGCTCTCTAATTGCCATCTCCACCAAATAGGCACCTTCTATAGACAGAATGGCCCCACTTCCCCAACTCCAAATAAGTGGGATTTGAGGAGGTAAATGGAAATCCAAATTTTAAGGGACTCTAGGCTTAAGACAAATAACTTTGCATTGAAAGTGGGGACTAATCTATGATATAACCCTAGAATAATTGCCTGGGCTAAAATGACTTGAGTTGGGAGCATATACTTCTGTGTTTTTATGAATTTCTGAGGCTCCTTTAATGGAGTGCAGAAAGTCTTCACTTCCCTTCTTCCTGCCAAGATATGGACCATAAATGGAAAAACAAAAAAAATTAGGAATTTTGTTTATGATCTAGTGTTTGAGGGTGTTGGTCTTATTATCTGCCCATTTGTCTGCAAGTTGCCTTCTCATTTCTGGCTCCCAGTCATCACAATGCCTCTCCCAGCCAAGAAGGGACTCCCTCCTGGGCAGATGTCAGTGGCACTTTCCCAAATGCTAGCAGGGGGCTAGGAGGAGTAGACTAAAAAACCAATTTGGTTAGGGAACAAAAGGAATCCATCACAACAGTGTCATCAACATTTGATCAGAAACTGAAACAGACCTGAAGTGGAGAACTCAAGTCAGACCAAGAGTGAAACAAAAGACGAAGATGTTCATCTTTAAAAAAAAAAAAAAATCTTTCTACAGTGAACCACCAAAGGGTACTGGTATCAAGATCTCAATTTAGTGGGATAAACTCTGACAAGGGAAAACCTCCTCTGGAAGCTATATGGTTATAGGCAAATCATTCAATCCCCTGGAGCTGTTTTGTATCTTTGTAAAGGGCTCCATTGATGCTTAAGCCATTGAGGCTCTATTAACATCTGGAAGGTAGTTACAGATCTAAGATGAAAAATAGGATGAGAAGTTTTATAGTTAGGGGAATAAAAATAAGGTATCAAAAAAGCAGTCATTTTGCTGGATCACCAGTATTTAAAAGGGCAAATCAGAGAAATTAGAGCTTAAGAGATCACCTTGTCCAACCTCCTTTTACAGATGAGAAAATCAGGGCTGAGAAACATTAAATAATTCCATTGGGTCACACAGATTAAGTATCAGGCACAGGTTTTGAACCTAGAATCTCAAGTTTCAAATGCAGGTTGTAATGTGCAAAAATGAAAACCTAAATACTCTGTTCTGACACTATATAAGGCTAAATTGGCAACATTTCTGAGTGGAATGTGCTTTTGTCCAAGGTGCTCTTTGTGTTTTGCAGATTTCTAATGAGATCAAATGAAATCATAAAGGGCTTAGCACAGTGCCTGGATGTAGTTAGGCATTAGCTAGCATTAACAACTCATACAAAATATCTGAGTAGCAAGGCATTTGTTCAGGGTTTCCATACTTTGTGGACCTTTCAGCTCCCTTCGTTTCCAAATCCTATTGTTGGTATTTTCTAAACAAGTACTATAAGAGTTGGACAAGTCTTCTGATCCAGCATATTAGTTGACATATGACACGAGTCACATACTCAGGTACTTGTAAGCACTCATCTTTCCCTAGAGAGGCTTTATAAGGTAACCTACTAGGGGACGAGAGGTCAGTATTCTTTCACTTCCCCAAATCCTTAGGGGACACTGAACATGAGGGTCCACTAAAGAATCCATAATTTTTAGTTTTGTTTTTGGTGACAGAGGCAGTTGGGATCAAGTAACATGGTCCAGGTCACACAGCTAGTGTCTGCAGGTGGATTTGAACTCAGGTCCTTCAGACTTTCTGCCTCTTTGGCCACCTTCATTTTTCTGAGCTCAGAAGGACCTAGATATCACTTATCTGATTAATATCCTAGACTCGTATTCTCAGATGTTACCATTCCCATTACTGATACTTAAGGCTATATCAAAAAATCCGCTGATACTATATGATTGAGAAGGCAAGTGTTTTCTTTTCCTGGTCAGTAACATGTAGGACCAAGAAGTTGCAAGGCTATCTTCCCAATTCCTGCTTCTCTAATGTTACTCTCTCTCAGCCCCTAAGCCTTGGAATAGGTATTCCCACCAGTATTCACCTCTACCAGCTAAGCAAAAAAAAAAAAAAAAAAAAAAATCTCGTTTTCCACATGAGAAGCATCAAATTCTAGAAACAAATGGGCTTCTAAGGCTCCATAAGATGCTCCCAAGGAGCTCTGCTGCAGACACACTGCCTGCTTTCTTGTTTTCTTGTAGAAGTTGCTCAAGGAGCAGTAGTATAGGCACATTAATCTAGCTGGGCCACAAAAGTTTAAGGGAGGCAGCAGGAAACAGTGAAAAGCTCTGGATGTAGCAGGGTTTCTCAGCTGTGATCTTGGGCAGATCACTTGAGAACTCTCGGAATAGGTTTTCTCATCTGTAAATGAAAGGGTTAGACAAGATGATTTCTAAGAACTCTTTCAGCTTAAAACCTTTGATCATTGGTAGGGTTGCATCCAAAAACACAGCTTACTTGGCCCATGAAAGGATTATGTTTAAAAAAAAAAGCTGCTTGCATGTGTATCTTTTAATCTTTGTATTTGTAATTTCGTAAATTCTTTACTTATTGATTCCTGTTTGGAAGTCAAAATCTTTCAGTGTCAATTATTTTTTTTAAGTTAAATTTTGTTTTTTAACTAACCAAAACACTATTTTTCTTCTCACCTCCACCTCCAAATGAAAAAGAAAAAGTCCTTCTAACAAATATGTATAGTTAAAAAAGACAAATTCCCACCCTGGTTCTGTCCTATAACTACAGATATCTCAGTCAGCACTGAGTCCTTCACCTCTGTCAGGATAAGGGGAACATGCTCCATCATGAATCTTTTGGAAATGGTAGTTGGTTCAATGTCAGTGATTTCGCCTGTGTGTCAGATCTTCACAAAAAAAAAAAAAAAAAAAAAGATGCTCATGGCACATATTTTAAGACTTAAAAACAAATTAAAATGCATAAGATCACAAATGAAAATGAAATCAATTACAATGAAATGGTTACCCCCTGAATTTTTTTTATACTTTAAGAATTCTAGATTAAGAATCCCTAACCTAGAGGGTTTCATAGCCAGGGTTAGATTAGGTCTTAATGATAAGAAATAAATGATAAGAACCATAACTTAGATGTAGATTAGTTATTTATACTCAATCATATCAGTAATTATAGTTCCTGTACCTGGGATGTCTGAGATGTGTACACAGGACAAGCACCTGGAAAAATGATATTCCTTCCCAAGTCATTTTTCCACTAAGCAACTACTAAAGTAAGATTTCTATTAAGTATTCCCAATCATTAAAATCAAACATTAGTTCTATATTTGAGTCTTTTGTAAAGGTTATCTGCTGCTTACATTATTTTAAAATAAGATTTACTTCATGCACAGTTCCTTATCATCCATATTCTACTTAAGAATCATGTTAACAAAAAGTCAGTAGAATAAAAGTCTTTTAGAATAGTTCTTGCTAGGAGAGTTCTTGATTCATTCTTCAGTATGTTTTATTTTCATTAGATTCTTCCACAATGTCTTGTTGATGACAGAATCTAGGTTTATTGGGATTATTTTTAAGCAACCAATCAGCAAGCCAAATCTAAAGGAAAAAGAAAAAAAATTAATCTTCTTTCAATGTATACTACACAAACAGAAAAGTTTGTCAACAACGAGAATTGAAAAAGCAAAAATTCTAACAAAAACACTAAGTGTTTTTTATATGGTTGGTTGTCAAATTATGGAATCCTTGAAAACAAGATTAAAATGTCTTTATTTCTCAAATGTCAAATGGTATTTGACCCTGCTAATGCAGGTAGGTAGGTGGTAATGGTAGTATAAATATAAATTGATTTTGTATAACATATATATGAATCTTTGGGATTCTAAATAAATAATAGTCATTCTAAGACTAAGAAGTTAGATGCTCCACTGAAGAAATGTAATATATGAACTCTAGGTTATGTCTGTAAGACCTGACCAGCCCAAGGTTGTAATGTCCATAGCCCTCTACACAAGGGGAGGATCTGAAGGCAGGCATTCCTGGTGAACATCCCTTCAGATCTAGAAAACCAACCTATTAAACACACTGTAAGAAATTTGTGTACTCAGGTCTAGGAGAGATTAACCTGTCACTTTGGGCCATAGAGCCCAAGTCTTGTATAATGTAGGTGATTTTTCTATCAAGGTCTTAACTAACCAAATATTTGACTAGTCATATATATGTTTTAGGAGACTAGCCAGAAGAGAAAGAAAAGTTGAGGCTAAAGAAGAGTAGCTTCTAGGGTAAAAAAGGTTGAAGACCTCTAGAGAAGGGTGAGAGGAAGTTTTTGGGACCCAGATAGAGAAGACCTTTTCTTATTGGGAATTTGAGAAAAGACCACAGAGGCTCAGCTAACAGTCAGGGACTGAAAGTTAAATAAATTCAATGTTGAATTGATGCATCTTATAAAAAGACTATCCTGGAGTAGGTCCTAGATTCCACTCCAAAACCAAGTTGAAAACTTAGAAAGACACCTTACTGCTAAGAATGGTAGCTCTATCTGGTTAAATACTGGACCATCAAATAATATAAATAATAATAATAATAGCTAACACTTATGTAATAGTTTCTTAAACATGGTTTAAAATTAGCAAAATGTTGTATAGGTTAACTCATTTCATCTTCACAACTCGGTGAAGTGGAAATATAATAGTGTTGATATCAAGACCAAGACTAGGGAAAAAGTTAGGGCACTAAGGAGAGCTATTAAATAGTTGATGCTGAGATCCAGAACAATAAGAAAATCAGTAACTGTGAACTATTAACCTCTTAATCTCATCTTATAACCTAACACCGCTTTTCCACACCTGTGTGTGTGTGTTTTACCATAAATTTTTTTTCAATCACCTGAGAAGTTTGTGAGTTGTTACTGTGCAAGAAGGGGTAAGGATAGCCCAGACTGCCTAGATCACTAGTTGTAATGAAAGTCAGAAATTTGAAAAGGGAGAAATCTGAAAACTCCTTAGGGAACTGAGACTTGAACTTGTTGGCCACAAAATGGCAAGTAGGAGAAATGCCCATGAAAAATTGTTAGAGGCTTGAATATTTTTTTACAAAAGAGAGAAAGACAGGTAGGGATGTTAATGAAGCGGGGCTGTCTTGAGCATAATTTCTCTTGGAATGCCTAAGACTTCAGTATAACTGAAAATAGCTAAAAAAGCATCCATGATATCTGGCCTTAACAGATGCTTTTTAGGTCCAATGGATAAATAGCCATCTTACTCTATCATTGATTGTCCTTCCCCTAACCCCCTGCACCTAGCTAAAGGACATGGATGGCTTTGGGAAGAATATTTTCTATTTGAAAAATTAATAGGATTTACTTGAGGGTCAAGAGCTCTATACAGAACTAAAGATTTTGTTCTTTCCTTTTGGAATAATTATAAATAATATAATAAATTTAAAATATTTAAATAAATAAATAAAATATTTAAAATATAAATAATAATAAATTTATATTGCTGGTATAATAGAAAAAGCACTGAACCTGAAATGAAAAGCCCCAGCTTCCACTCCCTGTTCTGCCACCTATCCAGCTAGCTAAAGTCCTTATAAAAAAGAGATTTAATCTTGCTAAGCCTTATATTTTATTTGCTTTAAAAAAAAGGGGGGGGGAATAGTAGTACTTAATTACCCTACTGTATTGCTATGAGGAAAACACTTTATAAACATGAAGCTATTTATACAGAAAAATGCCATTCAATGAAAAACACTGCATCAAAAGAAGAACATTTTAAATGAATTGAAAATGAAGCTGGAGAGGTCAGACATAAGAAAGAAGTTAAAATACAAATATTATAGAAATTTCATTTACCAAAAAAACCCGCAAAAAAACCAAAACCCACAACTTATCAGTCCCTTTCATTTTTAACTTCAAAGGACACTTTTTTAAAAGGCTAGTAGACAACATTACTTTAGTATGAAAGAGATGTTTCTTACAAAGGGATCTGCTGGTTTGTGCTTACAAAGCTCTGAGAGTCCTGCCAACAGAGTTGGGTTTACATACATATTCAGGTAATCCTTAGCAGCTCCTCCAATAGGTATGGGTTCAATAATCACTACAACAAGAAGGACACTTAGAATTAGTATGAGATAGTGACTGAACATGGATAGCCTAGAATAAATTATTTACTGTCTCAGGGAGAAGGAAGGTGAGGAAGAGAGAAAGAAAATTTAGAGCTCAAAATTTTAAAATAATGTTAAAATTGTCTTTATATATAACTGGGGGGAAATATTATTTATAAAAAGAAATGAAACCCAAAATAAACTACAATTTAAAAAATTAGTATGAGAGTACCATTGCCATATTACTTTAAATTTTAAAATATCTTATTGAAGTCTTTTGGTCTTCAAAATGGAATCTTCCCTTTAAAAGAGAAAGTTAAGCAAAAAATATTTAATAACAGTAGCCGCATCCGACTAAATATAATTATATTATATTACACATAGTATTAGAGACAGAAAGACAGACACTGTGATCAATATTTCAGTTCTTTTGCCTCACCTGAGAGAGTATTAAGTGCTATTCAGCTATCTGTTCTCCTGAACACTTTCTGTTTCTAATACACACACACACACACACACACACACACACACACACAAAGAGTTTGTGTTATTTTTTAGTGATCTTTTCCTTTACACTAGGGTAAGCATCATTTACAATGTTCTTTTATTTCTTTATTTTTAACAGAATACTCACAACTTGGGATAAAATGACTTTTCAGCCATACAGAAAAATGCAAAGCCCAAGAACACTCATCTTAAAACACAAAAGGACAACCCTACTATACTTTGTGAACATTTTTATATTTAATAGGGCTCTTGAAAGGCAGATATTTATTAGGTTATAAATTTAAGTTAGAGAAACTACAGTGTCTCATCACTTTGTGCTTTGCATATAGTAGGTGCTCAGGAAATATAACCTGAGTGTTGGATAAATATATTGTCCTTTCTCTGAAAAAGTTCTAAGATCCAGATGATAGTTTCAGAATCAATAAAGAAACTGAACTATAAGTAATATGTATGAAGAGTTAAAGGAGAAAAACAAAAGCCCCTGCATGGGGAAGAAGGTGCAGTGAAAAGAATGCAGAATTTAGAGTCACAAAAATTCCATTTAAATCCCAATTCTTCCATTTTTCTGCCTGCCTGCCTGTGTGATCACTAATGATTTCTGCCCCCTAGTTTCTTCATCTATACAATGAGGGATTTACACTAGATACTTCTGAGGTCCCTTCCAGCCCTAAGTCTATGATTCTATGAAAGGGAAGGGAAGAAAGCACCTTTTT
This sequence comes from Myrmecobius fasciatus, assembly GCA_023553655.1. NCBI lineage: Eukaryota > Metazoa > Chordata > Mammalia > Dasyuromorphia > Myrmecobiidae > Myrmecobius > Myrmecobius fasciatus. The sequence continues at coordinate 82,880 of JAJPUD010007884.1, read as the reverse complement.
TATGTGCCAGGCACTTTGCTAAGCAATTATAGCATATTATTTATATAAACATTATTATGTTATTAGAATTATTTATAACATTTGATCCTTACAACAACCCTGAGGTAGATACTATTATTAATTGTATTTTAATTGAGGCAACCAAGGCAGAAAGAAGTAAAGTGGCTAGCCCAGGATCACACAGCTACAAGGGTCTGAGACTAGATCTGAATTTAGGTCTTCCTGACCCCAGGCTCAGCACTCTATTCGTTGCATCTCCTATGACTCTGTCTTCTCTTTTCTTTGTAAGATGTTATTGACTGGAATGCTCAACAATGAATTTACCTGCTCAGTTCTCATGCAACACCACCTTGTTTTTTTTTTCATCATTTTCTAATATATTTATCACATAATCTGCATAGTATAATTATCTACATTCTGAGATGCTCTGTATCTTGTCTAAATTTTATGTACAATTTCATTTTCCCCTATCTAAACTGCAACCCAAAACACATAAACTGACATAGGAACATGGGCCCCTTAGGGTGATGAGCAACAACGACTTTGTCTTTTCTCCCTAGGTTCCGTTCTTTTTCAATTTCATTTGCATGCCAATTTGGCACAACTGGGGGGGGGGAGAGATAGGTCACTGATTTTGACTTTAGGTGCACAGAATTCCAATAGAAGGTACATTGAATTTTTAATTCTTAAGTCAAAGTTGTCTGGGACCAAAAACTTCAAGCTGAATAAGTAAGCAATCAAAAGATCCTCTCCATACAGAACAGCAAAAAAAAGCATGATGACACTGGAATCACTGGAATGTTGGGAGGGGACAGGGGCTCTTTGTTCAGCCTCAGTCTTTGTGAATTATAGTCTTTAGAACAAGAAAGGTGGGCAGCTAGGTGGCACAGTGGATAGAGCACCAGCCCTGAAGTCAGGAGGACCTGAGTTCAAATCTGGCCTCAGACACTTAACATTCCCTAGCTGTGTGACCCTGGACAAGTCACTTAACCTCAATTGCCTCAGCAAAAAGCAAAAAAAAAAAAAAAAAAATAGAACAAGAAAGGTGATTAGTCCCAATATATTCTTGGGCAGCTAGGTGGCACAATGGTTAGAGTGTTGGGTCTGGAGTTAGGAAGACCAGTTAAACCAGCTGTGTTGTGACCCTGCACAAATCACCTAACCCTGTTTGCCTCAGTTTCCTCACTTGTAAAATGAGCTGGAGATGAAAATGGCAAACCACTTCCATACCTTTGCCAAGAAAATTCTCAAATGGGAACATGAAGAATAGGAAATGACTGAAATGGCTGAACAACAAAAATTCCCTATTTGGACAGTGGGTGGCACAGTGGAAAAAGAACCATCCCTGGAATCAAGAAGACCTGAATTCAAATTTGGCTCAGACACTTACTAATAGTGTGACCCCCGTCAAGTCACTTATTTCAATTCATTATGCTTATTGTCTTCCCTTCCTCCTTTGCCACCCCCAACCCGGCTCCAGTATTATATTCAGTTTTGAGAACCACATTTCAGAAGGAACTTTGGAAGTGTGTGCCAGAGAAGACAACCAAAGTAGACTGAGTCTAAACCATTACATGTAAGGACAACTGAAGAAAATGAAAATATGTAGCTCAAAGAAGAAAAGAAGGAAGATGTGATAGCTATCATCAAATGTTAAAAGTGAAAAGGGATTTGTTTTTACTTTGTACCAGCAGGGCAGAATTTGAACCAACAGGTAAAAGTTACAAAGGCAGGAGGAAGAACTTTCTAACATTCAGAACTGTCCAAATGTGGCCAGGGAGTAGGAAGCTTCTAGCCAATGAAGGACAGGTAGGGGAAGCTGGAAGACCATTTGTTTGAGTTGCTGGAGAAGGACCTCAGAATCAGGTACAGTCTGAACTAGATGATGACTTCCGATGTCTATTCCAATTCTATAGTCTATGTAACAAATTAGAAGTGTTCCTTGCATAAGGTTGCCCCAACCAATGTTGTCTTGTAGCAGCATCAATAAATATATCACAGGCAGACACCCTTTTCACTCTCCCACCCCAATATAACAACATATGACAAATAGCTGACGTAAAATAAAATGTTCCTAGGGAACCAAGTGAGAAGCTAGGTAGTAGCACTCCTTCCTCTCCTCCAATTACTTTATATCATGTATCTGTATGCATACCCCAGAAAAATATAAACATCATTGTTGCTTTTGTATCACTAGTGGCTTGTACGTAGTTTGCATTGCATGTATTTGTTTGAGTTTATATAAATATATATAGATATAGAGAGTGTGTGTGCATGTGTGTGTGTGTGTACTGGTAGAGTAGGCAATAGCGCTTCATTCACATGTATGCTGCTCCAATTCTGAAACACATTTTGGATTACCATCCACCTAAAACCACAGGTTATGAACCTCCAACAGTTATGTATATTTTTACCAGTCAGGAAACATTAAAATTCAAAACTCAAATAGCAGAACAAATAATGATTTTTAAAAAGTCTTTATGTAAATATGAGAAACTTTCCTATAAATTCCCATGTTACAATATACACTATATATGTAAAAGATATTGAAAGTATATAAGTAGAGAACATATATGATTATGAAATGTGTGCCAAAGCACACACCAGGAGCCCATCTGGCCAAGACACATACACAGAAGGGCCATACACGTGTGGCCCAGAATACTTTCATCTCTAACATTATAGGAAATATGTGAAAATAACTTCTGAATTCCCCACATTTGTAAACTTACTCTAAACTAACTATATTTTCACTCCTAGGAAGAATGTTGTCCCTCCAGAAGCAGCCCATTTCACCCTTAGGAACACCTTCATTATTATAAAGTATTTTTTTATATCAAATCTAAATCTGCTCTTTTTCCAACTACTACTTTTTGTTCTTCTCTCTAGAGCCAATCAAAAACTCTAATCCCTTTTCAACTCAACTACCTTCCAAATACTGTAAGACATATCATATCTACAACTGGAAAGTTCACCCTTTTGGATCCAAAAATCCTTTAAAAGTCTAGCTTTTCTTTAGAAGATAGAAAAAAAATGTAAGAAGATGCACTTAAATTTACAACTCATATAAAAACTCACCCTCAGGAAACATGAATCGAATTTCTCTCTCTGCTGCAGCAAAATTTTTACTTCCATGAAGTGCATTCCTTAGGTCATCTGTCCCATAGATTGCCCTTAGACTAAAGGAAAGTAGAACTGATGTTAACTCAATCTAGCATCCTTCCCAAATCTTTTATATGTACATTCATTATAAAAATGAAGTCCAATTTACAAAGATATTGCCACTTCTCACTTGTAGAGGCTTTATTTTGAATTTGGTTTCAAAGTTATCTAAATGGAGGATCAAACAACAGTCAAATTTTCAGGAAGGACACTGGACAAAAAGGTAGGAAGAGGTTTGAATATGTTGGGGTAGGGTGAAGGCAAAGAAAAATACAGAAATTTAAAAGATTAAGAACATTTTCCCCAACCTCCAATAAGAAAAACCTTGACTTGGGGGGGGGATCAAGAAACCAAATTCAGAGCACCAGCCCTGAAGTCAGGAGGACCTGAGTTCAAATCTGATCTCAGACACTTAACATTCCCTAGCTGTGTGACCCTGGGCAAGTCACGTAACCTCAATTGCCTCAGCAAAAAGCAAAAAAAAAAAAAAGAAAAGAAAAGAAAAAGAAAACCAAATTCAGTGGCATTAACAATAGTTTGAAATACTAACATCCCAATTCTGTTGATTAACATTCTTACTTTATTGGCAATGTGATACAGTCATGAGAAGAAAATCAGTCACTCCCTGGAGATAGTCGAAGACTTTTTTTGTGGTATTTGTTTATATGCATGTGTGTGCACAGGCACACACATGGACACACACAAGGAATATCTCATATTAGGAATCAAGACTCCAGTTACACAGACAAATTAAATTTTCATCTAGGTAAATTACCTGTCCGGGTGTGTCTCCTTAGCTTTGAAGCTATTGAATGGTCCCATAAGATCCAGCCAGTAAGAAATGGCGTTATGTCTTGCTAATATCATGGCAACAAGTGGACCTGAACTCATGTATGCTGTTAGATTAGGGAAAAACATTTTCCCATACTGTTCCACATAAAAGTTGCTACATTGTTCAGGGCTAAAACGTAGTTTTCTTCTCTATAAAAGAAAAAAAAAAACAAATATGCAAGAAACCCATTTTTAAAATGATGATATACTAAAACCTGATTCAGACATTAAATGCAGATAATCTGATCAGCCAAGAAATAGTTTGCCAAGAAAATTAAATGTAAATAAAAGGACTAGTATTGTATGCATAGTGGACAAAGGGCTAGCCTCAAGTCCCCCCTCAGACAACTATCACTTGTGTGACTATGGACAAGTCACTTAAACTCAGTGCCCCAGGTCACTGGAAAATAGATGCAAGTGAGTAATCATTTGCATATCAGTAGACAGAGTTTTCCCATCGATGATATCAATAGATATGGTTTCCCCTTCTTGACTCTCTAAGCCAAGATTATGAAAAGAAATATTTGACCTGAAGGGAAACAAAACTTTCAGGTCAGGAGATGTGATCCCTTATTTATATGACCTCAGAAAGCCATAACCCTTTTTGAGCCTCAAGTTTCTCATCTCTAAAGTAGGGCTGGATTGGATGATTTCTAAGATTACTTGTTGCTCTGAAATGCTATCCTACTTAGTAATTTGTATGCAAAATAATGTGATAATGTGCCAATTATAAGTAAAAATGCCATCTCATATTCAACTTAAGAAACATTTAAGTGCCTGTATGTTTAAGGCACTATTGCTTATATTATTCACATAACATTACAGTTTTCAAAGTTCTTTTACATAATCATCTGAAATGACTTTGTAACAATTCAATGACACAGACATAACTGTAGGAAGCTTCATTTGTAAAGCAGAACTAAGATATTGACCAGACTGGCCTTCAACAATTTATAACAGTTAAACAATAATTTATTATTGGTAAACAGTTTACTTAACAGTACATTATTCAAAAGTAAGAAACTGAATTTCTCTTAAAACTTCTAATTCAGAGCTTTCACAGATTCACAGTGAACTTACCCCTCACCAATGTTTGAATATACAGTTTGTCCCTTCCACATGTGAACTTTATCCATTGCAGTTTCAATATATCATAGGTCGGCTTAAGAAATGAAATGGGAATTTTTTTGGAGTTTTATAGAAGCCACAGATGACATATGAAGGCCAATAGGCAATACAGAAAAAGTTTAAAAACTCAAGAAATGCATAAAACATATGTATAATATTGTGTAATATCAAACCAAATTTTACAATAAGTTACTATAAACAACCCATGAAAGAGAAAGAAAAAATTCAGACTTCTTTGATACAAAAGGAGGGCCAAAAAATTTTATGTTGATTTTCCAAATTTCAGGGGTACCTTATTCTTAATGCCTGCAATGTCGGAGATAATAACTATTTCAGAAAGAAGTCTCTACTGGGAGTTTAGACGTGAATTATTTCTAAACAGACTCAGAAAATGGGCTCTGAAGGGTATTCTTTTAGTTCTGCTCCTTGGTTTCTTGATTAGTGACTCTGAGAAAATCATTTCTTCTCAGGAATCTCTATTTTATAATTATTACAGTATAAGAGAAAAATTACAAGGATTAACTATGTAAAAAATTATAGAATCTTCCTGACCTGTTAAAGGGCACTATTGAAACAATCACCTTGATCTGAATGTCTTATGCTCTTCCCTAAAAAAAAATCTATGAGCATCAATTCCCCACATAATAACAGCTAGCATTTTTATTTAAATTTATTTATTTAAAACTAGTCCTTTAAGATTGAAGTACAAAGTGTTTTATTTGAATTAAATACAAATTTTTATTATATAATATATGAAATATATTATAGTATAGTATATATTCAATTTATATATTTATTATATCATATAGTTATCATATATAAATTTAATTATTAAAAATATTTCATTTTTCTTCACAGCAACTCTGAAAGGTGATATTATTATCTTAATTTTACAGATAAGAAAATGGAAGTATAGAGGTGGACAGAGGTTTAAGAGGATAAATTCTGGACTAATGCCTTTTGGACTTTGGGTCCAGCAGTCTTACCTGTGTGCCACCTAGCTGCATCTCATGCAAAACAAGGGGCTGGAAGGAGATAATCTTTAAGATTTAAATTAACAAACATTTATTAAGTGCCTACCAGGTACAAGACACTGCTATGCATACTTTTAGCTTTAAAACCTACAGTTTTAAACAGCAGGATGATTTTAGAGGCCTGGAGAGACTTGCAAGAACTGATGCTGAGTGAAATCAGCAGAACCAGGAGATCATTATACACAACAACAATACTAGATGATCAATTTTGATGGACGTGGTTCTTTTCAACAACGATGTGATTCAAACCAGTTCCTATTGTTCAGCGATGAAGATAGTCATATACATCCAGAGAGAGGCCTGTGGGAACTGAGAGTGAACCACAACACTGCATTTTAACGCTTTCTGTGAATATTTCCATGTATTTTGTTTTCCTTCTTAGGTTGTTTTTTTTCTTCTCTTTCTAGATCTGATGTTTCTTGTGCAGTAAGATAACTGTATAGATATGTATACATGTATTGGATTTGTCATATAATTTATCATATTTAGCATGTATTAGATTACCTGTCATCTAGGGGTGGAGGGTGGGGGAAAGGAGGGGAAAAGCTTGGAAAAAAAAGTTTTTTGCAAAGGTCAATGTAGAAAAATCACTCATATGTTTTGTAAATAAAAAGCTTTTAATAAAAAAAATAAAAAACCTACAGTTTTAGGAAATACATAGTACTGGTTAGAGAGGAGCTCATTGGTGAATGAAGGATGAATTAGAGTAGAGAGTGATGAGGCAGAGAACCTAATCAGAACTATCCTAATAGTTCAGGCAGAAGATAATGGGGACCCGCACTACAGAAGAGTGGCTGAGTGGAGAGAAGGGGATATATATAGATATAGATATATACATAAATATATATATATATACACATACATATCTCTCTCTATATATGAATGAAAAATGAAGTTAGAAATGAATTGGAAATATGGGGCAAATGCAAATGAGGAGTTGAGGATGATACCAAGAAATAAGCCTAGGTGACAGGGAGAATGGTGGTATCCAACTTTAATAAGTTCAAAAGAAGGGACCATGTGGGTAAGAAGATTATGAATTCTATTTTGTATTTGTTGAATTCGAAATACCTATAATACATCTAGTTAAAAACATCTAAAAGGCAGTAGGAACATGCTCTTATCTTGGGGTCCATGGACTCTCCATCATGGCCAGATTTTAGGGGTCTGTGAAATCAGATGGAAAAAACTACATTTTTCTTTGCATTAATCTTTTGTTTAAATGGTGCCAATTTTATATTATGGATTTTAAAACATGCTAAGAAGAGGTCCAGGTTCATATGGTTTAGACTGTTAAAGGTTTCCTTGACACACTAAAAAGTTTAAGAACTCCTAAGGCTTATGACAAAGATTTAGGGACACAAACAATTAGTGGGTGTGACATGAGAGGCAAGGAGGAATGAATGGTCAGACAGATGAGAAGAAACAGGAGATAACAGTGCCACAGAAACCTAGAGAAGAAAGCATCACATTGTGACCCACAATGTCAAAGGCTCAAGAGAAGTTAAAAGAATGAGATACATTAAATATGGCAATTAAGAGATCACTGGTAACTTTAGAGAGGGCATTTATAATTCAATGATGAAATCATAAGTCAGACTATAGAGGACTTAGAATTAAGGAAAAAAAGAAATGGAGACAAATAGTACAACAGTGGCCCACAACACTGCTGGGTGAGGCTTGAACCAGACTAAAATGTAACTGGGAAATATTTAACAAAATAAAAATACAGCAAAACATAATATTAATATGCATTAGTCTAAGTCAATATGTGGCTTATAGGGTTCTTTCTATATGGTTTAGTGGTCTCTGTTTCTAAGAGTTCGACACCACTGGTGTCATGGGGCCTTCTCAAAGTGTTTAGTTGAGAAGGGAAGGACGAATACAGGATGATGGTTAGTGGGGAGAAATGGATCAATAATGGGGTTTTTTCTTGGATTGGCTATATTTGTGAATAGTAAGGAAAGAGCCAATAGATAGGGAGAGACTGAAGATGAAGAAAAAGTGAGAATGAGAGTCAGGACAATCTGCTAGAGAAGAATAGGCAGGATTTAGATCAAGAATATTTGTAGAAAAATTTGCCTGTTTAGGAGGGTCACCTATGATATGGTACATGGTATTTAGTATGGTTAAAGAAGGTATTCAAGTGATGTGAAATGAGGAGGCGGTGAGAAGTAGGAGTTCCTGCCTAATATCAAATGAAGGTAGGATCCTTGGCTTTCAAGAAGGGGTGTAGGTAAGCCATTGAGAAAATGGAAAAGGTTAGAAATAGTCAATTGTAGTGAATAGAATAGTGAATTGATTAAGGAGGCAAAAGTATGGCCTTGCTGCTGAGAGATCAATCGAGATGAATCTATAGTAAACCCAGTTGATATAGTTTTGTAATTTTCTTCAGCTTCATTTAGTGAAGGCAGTGAAAAGTGGGATATTCCAGGGATTTAGTTTGGCAAGTAACAACTGGTGATAAGACCAAGGGACAAGTCAATCAAGAGTAGCAGATAGTATAGAGCAAAGCTTCTTAAACTTTTTCCAAACTCGACCCCTTTTTGCCTGAGAAATGTTTATCTGATTCCTGGTATATAAATATATAAAAAGGTCTACAAATCAAACATTTACTGATAATCATAATTTTGTGACCTCCACATTTAATTACAAGACTCTAAGGTTGCAAACCATGGTTTAAAAAGCTAGGGTATAAACATTAAGCTGGTTCAATGAAGGTTCAATAAGGATGAAGGAGAATGTAGTCAATAAGAAGGGTGGCTATCAGAAAAAGAAAATGAGGAGTAAAGATAACAGAGGGGTACTCAGATGAAGGTCAGTAATAAGATCCTAAGGAACAAATAACAAAAAATGGAATAAAAGATGATTAATTTGGGGACAAATTGTGTAGATGTTTTTCAATTTCCCTTAAGATAACACAAGGGAGGGGGAGGGAAAGGCTTAAAAGCTATATTATTCAAATTAGACCTCAAATTATTCCAATTAAATCTTTCAGTGCTGGCTATTATTGTCATGGAAGCACAAAATATTGGAACATGTTACTGAAACAAAGCTTTCTTTCTTTGGAATTAAAATTTTTATGATTAAATCAGAACTATCTTTCTGCAACAGGTTTGGTCTCCAGATCCAAAAAATTGTTGCAAAAATCACCAATAAGAAAAATGCAAATTAATCTGAGTAGCACCCTCATATCCCAACCCTCCAAATCCTGATATTACAAAAATGACAAAAGATAGTAAAGTCAATGATGAAGGGGATGCAGAAATGCAGCCACATATATACACCACTGAGAAAGCTGTGAATTGAACCAAACATTATGGAAAGCAGTTCAAGAAACATAACTGAAGCTTCCATACCTTGTGACCCAGAGATTATACTGGAGCCACATGCCTTAAAAGGATCAAAGACATAACTATAAAAATAAAAACCTATAAACAAGAAAATGATCATAGGTATGGTAATAAAAGAGCTAGAAACAACAAGCTATTTCCCAATTGATAAATGATTAAAGGATATGAACAATTTTCAGATGAAAATTTCTAGTCATATGAAAAAATGCTCCAAATTACTATTGATTAGAGAAATGGAAATTAAAACATTTCTGAGATACCACTACACATCTCTCAGATTGGCTAAGATGACAGAAAAAGATAATATACATTGTTGGTAGAGTTGTGAACTGATGCAACCACTCTGGAAAGCAATTTGGAACTATGCTCCAAAGTCTAACAAACTCTGAATACCCTTTGAACCAAGTGTCTCTACTATGTTTGTATCCCAAAGACAGCATAAAAAAGGGAAGCACCCGCATATGCAAAAAATGTGTGTAGCAGCCCTCTGTGTAGTGGCAAGGAACTAGAAATTGAGGGGGTGCCCATCATTTGGAGAATGGCTGAATAAGTTACGGTATGTGAATGTAATGGAATTATTGTTCATTTAAGAAATGATCAGCAGGATGATTTTAGAGAGGCCTGGAGAGACTTGAACTGATGCTAAGTGAAGTGAGTAGAACCAAAAGAACATTGCACACAGCAACAAGATTGTGTGATGATCAACTGTGATGGACGTGGCTCTTTTCAACAATGAGGAGATTCAGGCCAATTCTAATAGACTTGTGATGGAGAGAGCCATCTGCATCCAGAAAGAGAACTGGAGGGAATTAATGTGGATCCAACATAGTATTTTCATCTTTTTGTTTATGTTTGCTTGCCTTTTTATTTCTTTTTGATCTATTTTTTTCTTGTGCAACATGATAAATGTGGAAATGTTGAGAATTGCACATGTTTAACCTATATTGAATTACTTGCTGTCTAGGGGAGGAGCATGGGGGATGGGGGAAAGGGAGGGAGAAAAATTTGGAACATAAGGTTTTGCAAAGGTGAATATTAAAAATTATCTTTGCATGTATTTTGAAAAAAGTTATTAAAAATATGTTAGTTTTGCTGAACTCAATTTTTTTCTTTTAAAATATTTTTGTTATAAAAAGATAGCTGGGTCACCAGGTACAGGATGGGGAGGATGTATTTGGAAATTAGAATATGATTTAAGGTATCAAAAACTTTTAAAGAGAGAATGTTTATTCTTTTCCTTTTAAAAATAACATTTTTCTAATGAGGCAATAATGTAAGCAAGTTTTATTGTAAATGGATCACGGAATAATTGTAGCTCTTTAAAAAATAGGGATCTAGAATACTCAATTATATTCTATTTGATAAATAATCATTATCATCCAAGTCCTGATTTACGTGGGTAAAAAGTTTTGGGCAAATTATTAAATCCCCATGCACTAACCCTACAATAGTAATGATACTATTCATGAACTTTTCACCAAATATAACATGAAATAAGTCATTCAGAAAAGTATTGTCATTCATTTGCAAGGAAACATTTGTTTCTTCCCAGAAGAGATTTACCTGAACAATGGTGAATCCAGACTTGAGGATGATATCTTCTATCTCTTCTTCTTTGTCCACAATATCTGGTTTTATAAGAGCCAGTGTTCTTTCTACATAAATCTGAGGCGGGGGCATTAATACCTCCATCTAGGCTTTTTAGTCTTAGTTTCTTGAAGGGTATTAACTGCAATGAGACCTGACCCACTTTCCCAACAAAATGCAACGATAGATGGCGATTAAGGAAATTAAAGACTGAAAGCTAGATCTGATTATTTGGTAGAAATTTACCTACTGCTGCGTATTTTCCTAACTACTTAAGTACCACCCCGAAGGTGCTAATCCGAACACCTCCAGTCAGTCCTTCAGGTGCTCTACGATTTTCCGATTTTCCAGGCGCTTCCCCACCTGTCACAACCGTGTACACCCTCTATCTCCCCAGGGGGTGGGGCGGGCACGTTGCCTGTCTTTCTGCAGATGAGATCACAGAAGCCCAGAGAAGTGGGTGACAGTGACCGATGACAGTTTTGGAGAGGCTTCAAAAGGAGGGAAGTACAACTACCGAAGACACACAGGGGCTTTTTCTGATCCCGCTGGGGTCTCGCCTCAGTTTAACCGGACCTTCAATCCCTACCGGGTCGCACAGACCTCGGAGCCACCAGCCCTCCTCAGCCCCAGGCCTAGCGCTGCCTCTTCAGTTGCTAGGAGACACCCGAGACACTCGCAGCAACGCCTCAGCGCCCCTCCCCCACCGGAGCCCCACTCCAGTCCCAGAGACAAACTACGTTGGAGTTGCAGCCAAACACAAGACGATGCTCCGCCCCTCTCTCGCACTCCCTCCCCCAATTAAAACGCAGTTCGAAGTTTGTTAAACAACGTTTATTCTAAGGTCGGTCACGAAAGAAGCCAGGTGGAAGCAGGAAGCCTGTGGGCGGAGGCACAAGCCGCAGACCTGCCTGCTCCTCCGGGGTCCCTGACTAAAAATATCCCGGGCTTCTTCTCTTGGGTGACTTAAGGCCTCTCAATCTTACAAACAAAGGATAACTCAACTCAAACAATCTCTGAGATATGATCCAGGTCGGGGCCAAACGTAAAGACCCTGACTCCAGAACAGCCTCGGCCCGGTCAGAGCTGAGGTCAGAAGTCAAGGTCAGGCTCGCGGGAGCCACCCGGCTGGAAGCCCGAAGGCTCTCTGTGGTTCCCTGGTTAATCAGTCCACATCACTCAAGTTTCTTCTTCTAACCAAACAAATACTTAGCACCTGTGCCAGGAAAAGAGGAGAAAAAAAATCGTCAATCTCAAAAGCATTAGATGTCTGCACAATCGTGAAAGCAGCTAGCTACTTATCCTTTCCCCTTCTCCAGCTAACAACTTTTTTATTAATTAAAAAAATTCAATGCAACTAAGGCATATAGTCTTCGCATGCAGGTCTTTTACTGACTGCTACACACCTTGGGAATGGGCAAAGATGGAATGATGTCAAATTTATATGAGCAAAAGCAGCTGCCTGAAAATATTCAATGGCTATAGCTTCTTGTTTAGAAGTTTGGCTGCAGTTTCTCCTCCCAATGGCTGTTGACTTGTGGCTTGGGGAATTGCTCCAGGAAACCTGCAAGATCTCACCACAGAAATTCATCCTTTCAGGATTCCTTTCCTCTTCCCCCAGCTTTTGTGAGAACCCATCTCTGCTGCTTTCCCCTGACTACTTGTGGTATAGTGGAAAGAACCCTAGATTTGGAGTCAGAAAACCTGGGTTAAAATCCCAGCTATGTTACCTTGGGCAAGTCACAACCTCCCTGGGCCTCAGTTTCCTCATCTGTAAAATGAGGGTGATGAATTAGATCACGGGTTCTTAACCTGTTGTCCATAAATGTTTCATTAAACTACTTCAACATAACAATTCCTTTGTGATTCTATGTATTTTATGCATTTAAAAAAAACATTATTCTGACAAGGGGTTCATAGGCTTCTGCAAAATGCCAAAGGTGTCCATGAGAAAAAAGATTAAGAATCCCTGGAGATGATTTCCAAGGTATTTTCCTAATACTAAATATGACCCAAAGATATTCCACTCCTCTATACAGAACTGCAATATATCTTTGTACCCCAGGACTTGTCTTCTGACACAGGTTTTAGAAATGGACTGCTGAACTTGATAAAGGACAAAACCAAAAAGGCTAAGGGGAGACCCCAGCAGATATCATGCTGATTCAAATCAGGAAGAAGACAGAAAAGATTAACTACAAAGTCCTGTGCTCTGGTATACTAGCCTCCTCCAGGGAAACAAGAGCTGGGGTTTAAGATTTGCTAAACTATAAATTTTGCTATGAATCTATGAGGGATTCAGAACCACACCTAGCCATGACCCCTAGGGGGTAGAGCACTATTCCTAGACTACCACTTATGTGAATGCTCTGAAAAGTGGTCTCCTTTTCCTACAAGCTGCTAAAATATAATACCTGGATCTGCTCTAGGACCTCTTTTTGCATCTCTATAGCCATGTGGTAAATATGATGGTCAGAGTCATTGTACATTACAGCATTCTGGAACATCAACATCAAGTCACGCTGGAACTGGGCCATGCTGCGGATACGTCCTTTAGAGAGGCTCCTCTTCAAACTGGTTAAGTCCATGGGTCTACAAGTGGCCAAAGAGATCAGGAGGAATTACTTAGTCATGTGGAATATATATTGGCCTAATGAATTCTTCTAGATAACTGACTTCCCCTTTCAATAGGAGTTATGGCTCCTGATATTACATTGTGAAACTCAAATGGTTATTAAAAAAAAAAGTATGAGTGCTCAATGTGCAGAACACTGTAAATATCTCTGATTTATTTACTCCTATTTTCCCTAAATAATTAAAATGCTATGAAGAATGATTTTTTCCTCAGGTGAAGAAAAACCAAAGGAGGAGAAAGGACTCGAATAGGAAAGATACCAAATGGGCATTTCTTACATTGAAAATATTTTTTTTTATAAAAAATTGCTACATTAGTACAAAATTCTGCTTTCGTTCATATGTGACATCCATTTGGATTTTCTTGTCTTAAACCCACATTAGCTTTCTAAGTTTCTTTTGGGCTTAACATACAACAGTAACTATACCAAGAGTAAGCCTGAAAAACATAAAAGAGAGAACTGACACTGACTGCTCTCACACAACCATGCAGATTCTCCTTTTGAAAGATTCAGTTCAAAAGGAAATCCTCAGAAATTACAAAGTACTAACCAAAGTCTTTTAGACTCAAGAGTACACACTGCTGCAAATGATCTGTTTGTCTTTTCTCACCCTCCTTTTCCTCCCAAAGAGAAAGATGTTGATTTCTTCATAGCTTTATTAACATCATCTGCTGACAAACATTATTTTCCTTATTTCTAAGTGCAGCAAATAAGGCACAAAGTCATTTAAAATACAGGAAGACAGAATGAAAAGAGAACAGGCACAAGGATATGAAGCAACCAACCTTTCCTTCCCCCTTCTTCACTGACCTTTTCACCACATCCTTGTACCCCGGAGCTTGCCTATCTGACACAGGTTTCAGAAATGGACTGCTGAACCTGGTAAGGGACAAACCCAGAAAGGATAAGGGTAGCCCCCAACAGGTCACTTTGAATCAAAATATGAAGAAGATGGAACAGGTTAACTACAAAGTCTTGTGCTGTTCTATGTCAGCTTCCTCCAAGGAAACACCTTCTGGGAGTGGAAAAATCTTCAAATTCCCTCTTGATGTATAAACATATAGAACACTTCATACTAATGCCAGTTTAGAGCTCAGATACTTGTTTGAAATCCTGTCTGCTAGGGTCCTAATGGAAGGAAATATTTATTTTACCTATAAATCTGATCTCAGAGGTAGCATAGTGTAGTAAATTGAATGCCAACCATGGGGTTGGAAGACTTGGTTCAAGACCTACTTCTGACAGATAAAGGGTATATGATCATGCACAAGGAAACATCTTAGTTCCCTAGACACTGTTCGGCATTGGTAGAGGCAGTTTCCTTTGAGAAATTCCTCATTCCAATGAAATAACAGGTTCAGAAAACAAAAATTATAATTTTATCTCTTTAAAAGTTACATTTCTGAAGAAAAACTAGAAATTAAATTTTAATTACAGCAACATTTTCTTCTAGAAACCTGCAAAAGTAGGTTTATAAAGGTAACTGATGGTGCTAATAAATAGAAAGGACTGACCAAAGGACAAGCTTTTGTGTTAAGTGGCCTACTGGCAATATATGTGTATGTTTGTGCATTCATTTCTTCTACTATGCCTGACCTACCTATCTTCTGACAACATAGCATGAGTAATATGGTTCAGTATCAAACAGCCATCCTACCACCTGCTTCCTGCCAAACTTGAGACACTTACCTGTGACTGGCAATCATTTTCCAGACTGGAAGGAGGGTTTTCTTGAATAGCAGCTGTTCCTTGACAGGATCACCCTGGTTTGGATCAGTCCTATGGGAAGGGACATGGTCATTTCCCAAATGCTGTTCTAGTTCTTTTAGGCAGACAATCAAGGTACTGCCTATGCTTAGGCCTTAAATTTTTATCAGATCTCAATAAAGGAAGGAATTTTACTCCTAATTCAATATTAAGGAACTGAAATACTACAGAATGAGAGATACTATGTGTTTTCAAAATTTTCATAAATGAGACTCAACTATAAACAAGCTCAGTCTTCACAGTAACTCAATGATAGGTTTCCTTCTTTTTAAGGCTTTTCTGTGACCCTGATAGCACATCTATGATAATCTTTGCCTTCTTCACTCTTGCTAACCTGCTCTTCTGCAATTCTGACTTTACATAGTTGAACTATGAAGTTCATCCCCTGACATCAGCCAGAATGGCATTTAAATGTTGAGATTTTCTTCTGTATGTTCAGGAGAGAGGATATTTAGTCACTAATCCAATTGTCTAAGAAGTTTCACCTTCAGGAAATTCCCCTTAATGCTGAAACAGCTTAATTTTATGTATTATTGCCCCAACACACATTTAGAAATTATTTTTGGTTTTCTATTTAAACCCATGTAAAAAAAAAAAACCCATGGTCTTATAAATTTAACAGAGCTTATTAATCCTATGAAAATGGAGAAAATTGAATTTAATATTTCCATATTAATATGGCTATGAATTTCTGCATCCTAGTGTCTCACATAGTACAAGTGGAATATGCTTCTTCTAAAGTTGGCATCACTAAGTGAAATGAGCAGAACCAGGAGATCAATATATACAGCAACAAGACTATATGATGATCTGTTCTGATGGACATGGTTCTCTTCAACAATGAGATGTTTCAAACCAGTTCCAGTTGTTCAGTGATGAAGAGAGCCATCTACACTCAGGGAGAGGCCTGTGGGATCTGAGGGTGGACCACAACATAGCATTTTCACGCTTTCTATTGATGTTTGCTTGCATTTTGTTTTCCTTCTCAGATTTTTTTTCTAACAGATCCAATTTTTCTTGTACAGCAAGATAACTGTAAAAATATGTATACACATATTCAATTTGTCAAGTATTTTAACATAATTAATATGTATTAGACTTCCTGCCATCTAGGGCAGGGGATGGGGGAAAGGAGGGAAAATTTGTAACAGAAAGCTTTGCAAGGGTCAATGATGAAAAATTACCCATGCATATGTTTTGCAAATAAAAAGCTTTAATAAAAAAATAATAATAAAATAAAGTACAATTATCCCTTCGGGAGAAAAAAATAACGTTGGCATCATAAGTAGTTTCCAAAATTTCAAAACATACACACAAATTACAATTTCTTAGACATCATCAATAGAAAAGGCAAAAACCTTTTCAGGTTCCACAATCATCTGAGTTAAATAAAAACACCTTTCATTTTCATCTGATTTTACTTCCAAAAGAAATAAAATCCACAAAGGAGCTTAGCAAAAATCTCAAAAACAAACAAAAAAACCCACAACAACCTAAAACAAAACAAAACAACAACAACAACAACAACAAAAACCCAAATGAAAATAAAACAACCCCAACAACTCAGTATTCTGTTATCAGCTTTTCCATGTAGGAAAAACAGAATTTTAAAATATGGTCATTACAAATAGCTGATATAGTAAAACCAACCACTACCACATCTCATAAGCAGATACAGGATACTTTATAAACTGTAAAGGTGTAAACTTGGGCTCAGGCAGACTCCAGGGTTTTAAATCCTGTCTCAGACATTTCCTAGCCATGTGAACCTGGACAAGTTACAACTTCTCTAAAACTTCTTTATCTCATCTGTTAATAAAGATAACAATGATAACATCTTCCTTAGGTTATTGTAAAGATTAAATAAGATCTTATATATGTATATATATGTAAATATATATTTTATCAATTTTAAAGGTTATATGTCAACTTAATATTTTCTTATTAAATATATATGTAAATATATATTTTATCAATTTTAAAGGCTATATGTCAACTATTAATATTTTCTTATTTTCTTAGTATTATATTATATATCATATATACACATATCATATATTTCTTATTATTTTCTTAGTAATATAGTACCGTCTTATGTCCCTGGTATAATACAATTCAGAAGGTTATTATCTGGCTTCATTCTACTTTTCTAACAGAAAATAGGTAAGCATGGTGCCTGGAACATAGTATATCCTATATCTATATATAATAAATTCCCATACAGTTCTCTTTCCCCTTAAGTTATGATTTTCTTTATCTTTAGTTTTAAATGTCTATTGCTCTACTGGAATATTAGCTATAAACAATTTTAAAAACCATTTCCTTTCCCTTCCATAACAACTCTTCATGCTTTAGTGAGAAATGTCTTGGTCAAGTTTGGTCTATGATCAAACAAATTTATCACATGGTAACTCAACCAGGTAATGGACATCTTAAAACAAGATGGCCCTTTAACAAGTCCATTACTGGGTCCATATTTGAAGCCCTTCCAAATTGAGAAGACTTGCCAGAGCCTGTGGTCCTGTGAATAACCTTTGAGAACTCAGAGTCACTTTAGGGTAGTACTTTTACTGGAAATTTGTTATTATATCCTATTGATAATAATTATCTATATTTCTTAAGGTAGTTCATAGGCCTCTCTGTAACTTTTTCTCCTCAAAGATAAAATACCTTAACTTCTAATTCAGATTCCTGATATTCTTTAATCTTTTTTTAATCACCCTTGTGATTTCCCTCAAACAATCTCTTATTTATTCTTGCTTGTACTTATTTTGGGTGCAGAAACAGAAATTATAATTGTATGAAAGATATTCATGAATTAGTAAAACTCCCAGATTCCTGGTTGTCTACTACAAGGTGACAGTATAGACCAAAGAACCAAAACTGAGATGTAGTCAATAGTAGTCAATAAACATTTATGAAGTGTCTAATATATGAAAGCACTGTGCTAAGTATCAGGGATACAAATAAGAAAAAGACAGACAGTTCCTGCCCTCAAGCAGCTTACAATCTAATAGATATTTTTGGAGACAGACATCCATTTCTAAAGAATGTTATCCTTCAGAAAAATTTTTTGCTAAAAGGACAACCCACAACCTTCACTTTTCAAATCTCTAGTAAAAATAGTCAGTACTCAGTTACTCATAATTATTGCATTTCCAATAAAAAAAAGGAAAATTTTAACCTACCTTTTGATTTAAAGATGGAAAGTTGTCATGCAAATAGGTTGAAAAATCACCAAAGGAAAAACATTCCAGAATGCATTTCGTTTTAACATTTATCATATACCATCTTTGTACCTTTGTTGTTCACATACATGAAGGGTTATAATAAAGTTATAAAAAAAGCACCAAAAAACAAACCAAAACAAAACCAGATCATTATGACACATCTGACAACCGTGGTTAAAGCTGTTACTCACATCTTGGAGGAAGAGGCATTGCTGAAAATTAAATCCACCAATGGAGTCTCCTTAATGTTGAGGCCATCATCACACTCACCCAAAGGCGGTTTGCTTTCTACCTCAGAGACACATTCTTCACTTTTTTCTTCTTTGGGTTCTTCCTTTGTCCCCCCCTGGGGAGGCCAGGAGACAAAGTAAGCTTTAGAAAAAGCTTCAGTATCGGGGTAATGTCTCTTCCTGGTTAAGGTGACTTAAGAACTTTCTATTCTTAGTAGGCTAATTATTTAAAAGTACTAAATAAAAATCAAGTTTTAGAACTCGATGTATCAACAGAATACTTAATAATTTTACAACAGAAATTTCCCTTTTTTTCCTCCAGAACAAATAAGAAAACACTACACTCCTGACATCAGCAAGTCCTGCTATGAAAAGCTCTCAAGGCTGGTAGGATGCTATACTCTTCAATACTTATTGATAAGTCAGTCTTTCTAGATTAGATCAAAGCAGATAGTCAAGTTGGTTGAGCAATGAGAAACATCCTAGTTAGGCAACTGATTTGTCTCTTCACTTACCTCTTCACTCTCTGGGGGTGGCCCCTGAACTTCACATATATCTGAGGGAACTGGGGCCATCTCTGGCCTCTCATTTTTTCCCTCCAACTCCTTCTGTGCTACTGAGCCGTTCCCCATGGCTGGAAACTCCTCCATCTCCCTGCATGGCTCCCCTGCCTCTCCCTCAACATCTTGAGTTTCCCTTCCTTCTTGCTTCCTAGAGCCAGGCTGAGACCTGCAGCCCTCATTTGTTCCCTTGCTGCTGATGCACAGTGGCTCCATCAAGTAGGCTACCTGCAATAACAGTTTATTTCCATATTCATAAGGACACCAATGGAAATCATCATCTAGACCCACAATTGAGCTAAAAAACAGGTGTATACCTGGTTATTTTTGAGAAGGCTATTTAGCCCAACGGCTGTACAAAACCCTTCTATTCACCACCACCCTCAAAACCCAGCCCATATCAAGCACTTTGTTCCCACCCACAGTTGTTTCAGCTCCTACCCACAGTTGTTTCAGAATACTATATCCTCTTATCAACTTCACAGAATACTATATCTCTTATCAACTTCATTTATATTAAGTAATAACTACTGACCTTCCTGGTTCTATTGAAAGAATGAAATGCAGCAATACTATAAATGGTCCTGTGTTGCTTTTTAAAAAAATATGTTGTGTAATTTTCTAGGTACAGGCAATTCCCAGTATGGAAACTTTCTCCAGTGATCTAGAATGGCAATTCATCTGTAAAAAAAAAATCTTAAAAGAGCTGCCTTGGGCACTGAGAAGTTAAATGGCTTGCCCACGATCACATGCTAAGGAAACCAACTATAGAAGAGGCAATAGGTCTTCCTGACCCTCTATGTCATACCACACTTTGAACTCTAACAGGGCTTTTGAGCAATAATCATGTCAACTCCCTCAAACTGGTGTCTCAGAAAAACATGTGGGGAAAATATAAAGGAAAAAATTTCTAAGAGGGTGAAAATTTGCCCTCATTCTGGCCTGACCACTCTGAGCAAATACGATTACCTCAGAGAGGAAATGAAGGAGGTTCTGATGGTTGAATTGTTCTGTCTCTTCCTGGGATTCCTCACTGCCTCCATCCCCCATAAGAGGGTCACTGGACTCTCTGCCTAAGTTGCTCTCCTCTAGCTCCTCTGCTCCTGGCTCTTCTGTTTCCCTCCAGTTGCCCACTTCAAGATCCAGACTGGAGTCCCATGAGCTGAAGAGGGACCTGTAGTCGTTGCTCAGCTCAGAATCATTAGGAAAATCTTGTTCAGAATCCAACCAAACCCAGTCATGCCCCATCTGCAAATACATAGAAAAAAAGATTAGATTTATTCAACATTCCAGAACCATCCCCAACATCCACCTTTTTTCCACAGTACAGAACATTCAAGTGGTCAGGAATTTCTCTTTAGGGGAAAGTTATTTTAAGTCCCCAAGTTGATTTTTAATATTTCTTCGAATTGCAGCTGAAGGGAAATAAAGAGTAAAGAAAAAGTACTGCAACCAACAAAATAGCTATTACTTCCAATCCCAAAAGTTTTGCTTATGATTTCTCAATTATTCAGGCAAAGACAATAGACCTATCCAGGCAAATTCCTGAAAAATACTCTTTTCCTGGAAAAGAGGCATTTTACAAAATGCAGCACGGTGAATCTGAGGAAATTTGCTTATTAACCATAGTCTTTAATTCCTATTTGGCTTTATCTTTGTCATTGCTTTGACAATGTTCTGAGTTTGCCAATGTTCTAGCCAAATCTTGCAAAGTGATAAACTTCTATTGTTTCCAAGTCATACTGTCCAATATTCCTATCCCTTTGACTTTTCTTCCCATCTTTCACTTGACTTGTCCTCTTGCTAACAGTGAGCATCAATCAGGACTCAGTTCCTAGCCCTCTACACACACACACACACAGAGTTAAGACTTCAATTTTTATCTACTGCAATGACTCAAATGTTCATCATTCACTCATTATCACTCAACTCCTTCAGTTCTTTAGCATTACCTGCCCAAGACAGTATTCCTTGGATACCTTGACATCATAAATTCAACAAAACTAAAAAGAAAGTTCTCCTTTCCAATACTCCCATCCAATATCAGTAGCATTCTTCTAAACTTTTTTGAATGTCCTTCCTCACATCCGTTTGCTGGATCTGGAGTTGAAGTCTTCCGTATAAATTTCAGCTCTCCCCAGTATTACCTATGTAACCTTGGGCAAGTCCCTATAAACACTAGTCTTAGTGCCCTCATCTTTAAAGAGAAGAATGGATCAGATGACTTCTTAAGTTCCTTCCAGCTCTAAAATTAGAATTTTATAAAGACCTAACAGTTTCTTATTTTTTACATTCACCCTTTCTTCTCTCTTCAGGCCCCTTTACTGATTCTCTCCTAGAGGAATAAAACAGTCTCCTCATCCTCTTGCATTATCCAACATTGCTCTTAAAACTTAGTTTCCTGATCAAGAACCCACTAAGATTTCTTATCCATTAGATCAAATCCAAATTCCTAACATTCTAATTCCTTCATCAACCAAACCCCAATTACTTAGTATCTTTAGCATTCACCATAAAAGTTCTTACTCCTACCTCTATGCTTTTTAATGCTACTCCAATTTATCAATCTACTCCCAATGTGACCCTTCAACACCCATTTCCTCCAGTTATTTTCTCTATTTCTTAAAACCTTTAGCATTGTCATAACTTGAAAATGACTTCAATTTTTTTTATTTCCAACTTGACTGAAAAAAAGACTTTATGGCATAAGGACTTTGGCATCCCTCTTAACATCAAGTAATGGCACAAAAAGTTATCTATTTAAGGCTAGAGTATGCTTTTTAACCATAACATTCACTTACATTTTAACACATTTTTCTCCAAAGATCTCAAAGTACTTTATAGATACCATAATCTCTATAGGTGTAAAACTATCACTAAATGACACTTTATTTGTAAACTAGGAATCAATGAGAAGCTAGAATAAGGTTGGCCAAATCAAAGGAATAACTTTTAAAAGCATTATTCATTCTTCACATAAAAATCATGGAAATTAATTTCCCAAACAGACACAAAAAAAATCTGTGTTGAGGCTTCAATGCATAACAGGGAAAAAGAATGGCAGTCTTTTTGTTCTAGAAATGCCAAATGCAAAGATAGCTAACATCACTCAGAAAGATAATCCTGCCTCTGTTTATGCATTGGCTAAACTCTACTCTTGAGATTCCTTTTAAAATGTTAATCAAAAGACTAAATACCAAGCCTCTATCCCACAAAGACTAGCCAAACATGGATTTTAAATTGTGAGTAGTTACTTACCTTCACTAATGACCCACCATGGGAACATACTTGATATCTTAGGGAAAATTTTTCCCTCTTGCAGAGTCTCAAGCCAAAAATTGGTGAGACAACTGGAAAATACACACAGGCTGGCTGATATAAAGAAAGCTATCGAAACTGAAAATGAACACACAAACATGGCTAGGATTTTCTTTCTTCTAGAGTTTATTGTATACATAGACACTTGACAAGTTAAAAAAGTCTGTACACTTCACATGACAGTACAAACTAGCCACAACTGCTAGCTACACATGGGAACATGAACATGGGCCATCACTTCTGCCCTAAAACGGGCAGCCCGCCGAGGACTCTGACTCTCCAAGAGGTTTCCTTGGCCTGTGCATAGTCGCCCAGCCGCCTCTTGTTCCACCCTGGGAGCAAGGCCAACAAGCCCAAGCTCAGTCTTCTTCCCTCTTTTCTCTCGGCTTCAGCACAGAAAGGTGATCTAAAGCCTCACTTCTTCATCTTCAAATCAGCTTCAATGGCGCAGCGGCGCCCTCTTGTGCCCCCATCCTAAATGACAGGCAAACAAAGAAAGGGAGCATCAGAGACCGGTCAAAGGTTATGAGAAGGTAGGACCCGGCACGCTTGGGAGTCAAGTTTCTCAGGAGACAAATCAGCAGAGGAATCCAAGGAAATGTGGTGCATTTCTGTCTTCCCACAAAGTGGCTGAAGAGCACCTGGTAGTATGTGTGAGGAGATGCAAGGGAGATACAGGATAGGGAATCCTGTTCAAACCCAAAACAGAGGCTTTTAGCATTCACCTTGGGGGTCCCACAGAACGAATATTAGTCATCCCACCCACAGTTCCCAGATCCCTGTGCAAAGGGACAGGAAGAGTCAAAACAAAGATAGAAAGTCAGAAAGGGCAGTGAACAGTGAGATTCTTGGCTAACGTACCTGTCCAGCTGTTGGGGTCCCTACAAGAAAGGCCTTTCCTGCCGACTGACCCTGGCACTAGCTCCCTAGCACCTCCTGACAGCTGCTTTCCATGAGGGCAGGACAATCAGAAGGCTTCTTTCCATCTGCTGCTCTCTCCCTGCAGCCCAGCTCCTTCCTCTTGTGCAATATTTTGCTGTCTTCAATAGATAAAGGTTAGAAGACCAATCCTATAAACCAGCCTTGCAGCAGCCAGACACCTGCCTGGGTGATCCAGAGTCACTGATGATGGGCAGCAGGCCAGTAGGAAAGAATGGTGATTGTATTTAATTTGTTCTTTCGGTAGTACAGGCTTGGAAGCCTGTGGGAGAAGATGAGCTAGTGAACATCTTTGGTGGGCCAGTAAATTTTTGTTACTAATTTGCCAAGTCTTTAAAACTTTTTCTGTTCCCAACTCAAGGACACAGGTTGCCTGTGAAGCAACAGGAAGAATAATAAAAATACCACCACCTTGCATTTGTATAGCACTTAACTCTTTTCAAACCATTTTTACAACTATAATTTAATTCTGTCCTCACAACATCCCTGTGAGGTAGGTAACACAGGTATCATTATATCTATTATGCAGAAGAAATATATAAATGAGGCACAGATAAACTGACTTGCCCAAGGTCACAAAATAAATTAGTGTACAAAGATAAGATTAGTAATCAATTTTTCTAATTCTTTGTCTGGTGTTCTTTCTTTCACACCATGCTACTTCTCTGACCCACAATGAACAAAGTGGAGAAAGAAAAGTCAAAAACACTTCTTAATTCCATTAAGCAAACTTAGGCTAGTCACTCCAATGGATCCCTCATCCCTGACCCACCCACTTGTATTATCACTATGCAAGACCTTTTGGTATGCTTGGTCTTGTTACTTATTTTAAAGGAGGAAATGAAGACAGACTGAATATCTGCAAGTATAAGAAGCTGTTAGAAAGCCAGCCAATAACTGTTTTGATAACCTTTCATTTGCAAAAGGATAACTTACATATAGTATGATCCTATAAAAAAGCTGGAGAGAAGAAAAGGGAATGTGCATTCTAGATCCTTCATACCACCACCCAAATATATAACCCTCCTAGCCCAGTGACCCCTTATCAGCATAAGCACGCGCACGCACATGTGCGCACACACACACACACGCACACACGCACATATGCATGCATGAAGACAGGAATGTAATAGAGAAAAACACTTCTTACTTAATAACCTGAATAAATATAAGTTCAAGACATTGCTAGAGTCTGCATGTCAGTTTTCCCTCTACCACCCTCCCCTATCAGGAGCTGAAAACATTTGTGGCATCAACATCCCTTGCAGCCATTCAATACTTACAAAGAGAGAGAGAAGGAAGGCAGGAGAGCCCATGGGGACACTGTCCTGTTAGAGGACAAACAAACACTGATCAGGTTCCATGGAAACTCTCAGCCACAAGCAACCCACACTTTAAGACAGAAGACTCAAGCACCATACACAAACACGTAACCACGCACACAAACATACACATACATAGACAAAAAAAATTTCAAAACTCAAGAACAAGAGGAGAAGACATTGTGAAACAAAGCTAAAAGCAATCTGGCTAGTAAGCCTCTAGCAGGGGGATTCACTGGCACCCAAACTCTTGCAAATTGAGTAGCTTCCCCCACCTTGAAAGTGCTGTCCCCAGCAAGATCACTCACTCAACTTACGGTTTCCCCCAAGTGACTGGATCTGTCTCTCTCAGTCACTCCCGGCTTCTTCAATGTTTGGTTTGGGAGAAAACGTCCACCATGCTACGGGGAGAATGTCAGGACTTCTGGGAGCGGCCTATTCAACGCCCAGAGGTCTGACTATTGATAAAAGATGTAGCTTCCAGATTATCAAGCATCCATCTGACTATAAATGTTGCTAAAATTCTAAAGATCTATGTGTACTGGTGGGTTGGAAAATCTAATCATGGGAGCACAGCAGTTTTCTTAAGATGTTTTGGGTTTCTACCATCAGATCTCTGTGATATAGATTTATCCTAGGCATAGGTATAGTCTGGCTCCCTCACCTTCTCTGAAGCATCCTGTTTGCGGGTAGAATCCCTCCCTCGAAGGCTTTTGGCACTGATTCCAGACTCGGATGTCTGCATGATCAGCTGTGTAGCCAGGAATTGCTGTAGGGAGAAGACAAGAGAGTTGGCAAAGGCCATCAAAGACTAGCAATGGCAACAAGAACAAGAATTTTAGTGGGCAAAATGCAGGGTTATTAAATATAGATTATCTCATTCTCCATATCGTTCAGTAATAGCATAAACTTTAGGAAGTTAAAAAGTTAAGATGCTAATTATTTGTAGAGCTTTTCTGGTAGCACTTAAAATTATAGGTAAAACAAACTTTCAAATATGACTAAATAATCTCGTGTTTCTGGTTGTGATACCCACATTACCCCACATCATGACTAATTTTATTTTCTGGTGATTTCTTTGGGGTAGGGAGTTCCTTAGGAAGAAACTCCCTCAACCAAACCAGACTGGAACTGTTCTGCACCTTATAGTCACATTTGAAGTGTCAAGAAGTGGAGAGTCTTGCCAGGTGTCATGTGATAAAATGTGACAGAGCTGGGATAGGAAACTAAGTTATCCTGGCTTTAAGACTTATTATATAGTCATTACACCAGACTTGTCAAATTCAGAGCCAAATTAAATTGTAATTGGGAAATGTTTAACAAAATAATTAATTATATAATGTAAATAATGTTCATTTGTGTTTCTAAAGTCACTAAGTGACTGGTAGAGATCCCTTTCTGTTTGCATCTGACACTTATGCATACATCATGACTATGTCTCATGATTAGTACAGCCTCTTTCACTCAGATCAAGCCAGGAGGATTCTGCCATTACCTGGATTTGTTCCAAAACATCCCTCTGCATCTCCACAGCCATGTGGTAGACATCATGGTCAGAGCTATTGTACATCACAGCATTCTGGAACATCAGCATGATGTCTCGCTGAAATTCAGCTGTTGTCCTTATTAGCCCATTCTCAATGTTCTTCTTAATGGTTGACAAATCCATAGGCCTGAGAAGGGAACACAGGTTAAACAACAATGAAGAAGGTACTGCTGTTCAATCTTCTGAGGACACCAACTCTAGCTATTGTTCCTACTAGACTCAGACCATAGCTGTTACAACTCTAGCCCACTCCAAAACAAGCAATGTTGACTAAACCAATAGACAAATATGTTTTATATAGAGATTAGGAGACAGAAGACCTGACACTACACTCTGAAAAAACAGCAAAAATTCAATATATCATTCATATATTCTGTATACCCTTACTAATGTGGCTGAATTATCAGTTCTATTTAGTTTTAATCACATTCTCAATTACCACTCCAGTAGAAGCCCTCATTGTCACATGCCCATACTACTTAAATAGCACCCTAATAAATCATCTCCTCTCCACTTCTCATGGCTTGACTAATTTTTCCTATTTCAACCATATTTAAATATCTTCAGTGGCTCCTGGTTTGCCTAGTAGAAAATAGAATTCCATCTTCTTTCTTCTTTATCTGGAATTCACATCCACAATCTGGTACTACCCTAACTTTCTACCTTCAAGCCATACTATTTTCTACTCTATATTTTGCTTTCAATCCAAAAGGACTCATTTCCTCTGAATAGAGCTTATTTTTCTTATTTCCACACCCTTACACTATTCTTTATGCTTGGAATATCTTCCCCTCTTTACATGTTATAATTCCTACCTATCATTTAAAGCCTACTTCAAATGCTACCACATGTTAATATTTCCACAGAATGTTTTTGTAATTACTAGTGCCCAATAGAATGTGGGCACTTAACATGCTTATTATTGTTCTCAATACCTTCCTATCCCAGTTGATTTCCACCTTTTGCCTCTTGGAGTTCATTTTGCTTTTCACATTTTTTAATGCATTCATTACATATTTTTAAGTTACACAAAGGCAAGGAACATTTCTTCAGTTTCTTCATAAGAAGTTATTCAATAATTGTTTAGGTGAATGTAAAATTTGCTATATGTTTTCCAAGTTACGTATATGCTCAAAGTGCCACAATCATTGCTTACCTCTGTACAATGCTATGGTAGCCAGGTGCTATATCATCTGTAACAGGTTGCAAGAAGACATTGGCATACCTATCCAAAATAAGACATTAAAATCTCACCTTACTATTACAAATATCAGTAATATTTCCTGTTACACAGCCTATTATTTCTTGAATAAGACAGACAGAATCCTATCTCTGACTTGGGACAAAAATCTTACTTGCCTGTGATTGGCTGCAGCTCTCCATACCAGCATGATGGCTTTCTTCCATATCTTCTGGGCCTGAATTGCTTCCTGATCCTCACTACAAACAGAACTGAAATAAAAAGAACCTGTGAGATAAAGGAGTCCCACACATTAGGCACAATTCCAAAAGAATACACTTCCAGGGCCCTCAGTCAACTTTGAGCTTGGCCTTTAATCCAGGTCAAAAGATGAAAGAGGAGGAAAAGATGAAAGAGAAAGAAAGAAAAAAAAAAGTAAACTATTTCCTACCCTCCTCCCTACCCTGGGAACTATAAAAATATTTGATACTCACAACTGTGAAGATGCAGGGCTACTGGGGATGGAATCTGCTAAAGTATGGGACTGAAGAGTAGCATTATGAATACTAAAGCCATCATCACTCTCGCTCACAGGAGGCTCATTATCCATTTCAGACAGATAACCCTCTCCCTGGTCTTCTTCCTTGGGTTCTTCTAAGCTAGCTGCTTCACTGGCCCCATCTTCATCTTCATCCTCACCTGGGACATCCTGAAATATAAGATAGTTAGAATCAGCAAATTTCTGATCTGGAATCAATCAAGTTAAATTAGTAATACTCACATCTACTGATTGTGCCTCATCCACCTGCATAACATGCATGTTCAAAATATCACTTGTACGAAGGTCAAGAATTATGGCTTTGGAAAAGCTTAACATACCCAGAAACTTAAGACATAAATTTCTAAGTAAGACTAAACTATGAGGCCCATCCCATACTTGGCTTTTTCAGGCACAGAAATGAAATGGATTTAATGTGACATGTCATTTTACAAGTTCATCTTTAATTTCCTTCTGAAATCTGGAAAGCAGATTCTCTGAGAGGCAGAAAAAGACTTAAGATTTTCTCTCTGGATAGGTAATTTGCCTTTTTTTGAAACTAAATCTTTTTTTCTTGCCTATATACAGCTCTACTCTGGCACCACTTTTTGGTATTTCTAATTCTTATTAAATGCATTGCAGCTCTAAGGTAAGAAATGAACATAATTATAGTAGGGATAATTTAATCTTACTCAATACCTAGAATCAGTTGTTTCATTTCCCTCCTAACATTCCAATCTCAGAAAAATTGGACAGAAAAATGTTGAAATTGTGAGGCATTACTATGCAACATCAAGTCATGTGGCAAAAAGAAAGAAAATATTAAATTACCTTTATCTGGCTTCCAAAAATAGTTCCTGATTCTTCTTTCATCGAATCTGCAGAAAAAAGAGACACTTCAAGTGTTTCTCCTTACAAATTTCTTCTGCTGGTGCTCTTTCATGCTGACCTCTGTTCCTCTATTGCCTATCTATAACTCGACTTATGTCAAAAATAAGATCTGGTTCCACTGAGTTGGCTGCCTGGAGAGCATAACTTTCTTAATTTACCTGACAACTCAAACTTGTGCTGATTATCTGTCTCTGAAGGATCTTCACTGGGATTTTGAACATGTGGGAAGGATATCACACTTTCAGGAGAAGCCTAAAAAAAAAAAAAACATAACACTTAGTATCCAAAAATCTGACAATGAGACCAAAAAGAGAAATGCCAAGTCCTATCGACATACTCAACCACAGCCTTATATCATAAGCAAGAATGGGATACAATTCTCCTTATTATACATGGTTTATGGGATTCAAATAGTACTCAACATAGCATTATTAAGAAAAATTCAATATAATGCTATCATGTCATTGGGAAATGGAAAACTATGTCCTCTGTCATTTCTCCAACTCAATGTAACCTGCCACCCACTCTCCTGATACCTCTATCTTTACTGAAGGATGTGCTGTCTCAACAACGTTCCCAATCAAGGTCTCCACTTCAGGAATTTCTACTGCTGTGGCAGGTGTGGCTACAGCCACAGCTGCCGCAGCTGCAGCCACTACAGTGGTGACAGCAGTGGCAGCAGTGGCAATAGCACTGGTGGTGGCAGCAGCAGCAGCAGCAAGAGCAACACCACCTCTAGGTTCTCTGGGTTCCTCTTCTAAATCTTGACTTCTAAGCTCAGGCGGTTCTGTATGTGCTGTTATAACAACTCCAGATGGTGCTTCAGGACTGGGAATACTGGGCTCCGGCTCTACTGGTTCAACTTTGATCTCAGCACTTGGTTCCACAATGTCTACCAGATCACGGATTGCCTTAGTCTCTGACTCTTCAAAATCAAGCCTTTCTTGCTTGACTGTCATATCTGTTGAGGGAGCAGGGATTGGCTTCTCTTGCTCTGGTTGAAGAGAATGCTCCCAAGGGCCAGGCAGAGACTGGGGATCATCATTTTCTTCACAGAATGACAGGGCAGCTTCTACAGCAGCCACATCCAAGACTTCTGGATGATCATCCACCTGTTCCAGAATACACAGAGTAATGAGGTTATCAAGAGAAGGCTTGGCCCAAAATTTCATTAGGAGATGGTCTGAATCTATAGCTTCCTGTTTCACAATAGCAACCAAAGAGGTCAGCATCTTTTCTTTGGACCACAAAAGGAAGATAGGGATAGAAGCAAGAGTAAACTGATGGAGTAAAGGCTGGGGAAAAGAACCTTGGACAAGTCTCATGGGATACTCTCAGCCTCATCTGGGCACTTACTTTGTCCTCTATGATGGCGATGATATCTCCCACAGTCTCAAAGTCCAGCTCTTCTCCTGTGTAAGATACAGCAATGTCCATCTTTTCTGCCAGGTCCAAATCTTCTTTTCCATCAATGCTGGGGGCTTTTGATCCTCCAGAGGCCTCAGCTGCCCCAGATCGGAAACATTCTTCTTTGATAGAGTTGATGATCATGGAGATTTCACTGCTGTCCATGGAAACAGTCACAGTATGCTGATCGTTCACTGCCTCCATAGGTACCCGAGTGTCGGGCTGACTTACTAAACAGGAAGAATAAAACACCTCAGGAGATTATCAGATACAAACTGGCCACCAATAACATCACACCTGGGAGAGACAAGTGTTAAGCACTTAACCATTTAGAACAAGAAGAACAACCTTCTTGAATGTCTACCCTTCCCCAGTTTCATCCAGAAGACAAAAGAAAGAACCTGGCCCCAATATCCACCCATCTGCCTTTCTTTCCATGCTTCCAATTTCACCCCCCTCCCTCTCACACCAGTTTTTCTAAGAGCATCAGTGTGTAGTTAAAGAAAATAAAGATCTGAACTGATGTTCTTAGTCATATTTTTCTTCCCTGAAGCCCATATGGGAACTCTGCAATCTTGGAACAAGTGGGAACAAGTGGCCTCTTAAATGTCTAGGTCAGGGACGCACCTGGAACTACACTTTCTGATGTGGCGGCAGCTGTAGCTGAGGACGGCGCTGGCAATGCAGGCATCATAACAATAGTAGCCTGGGGTACAGACTCTACAGGGGGTGGTAGAAGTTTAGCTGGAGACTCACTGGCAACAGCAGAGAAGGAAGTGAGAGGTGTGGTGAACTGTGTAGGACCAGCTTCTAAAAGCCGGGAAAGAGTAGGAGCACCTAACAGACAAAGAGGTACACAAAACGGAATTGGCAGAAAAGCACATGAATAGAAAGCAACAGCTAGTTTCTCTAAAACTCAATCAACAATCATTCACCAGAAATCAGAAGATGAAAGAAAATTCTGTGTTAAACAGGCCCTATACATACATCACTCAGAAACCTCCAGTCATCTATGCTCGAAATGAGCCCTTAAGATACTCATCACATAGTGCTTGATAGGAAAATGAACAAAGAAAGCTACCAATGCTGATAAAGTCAACAAAATCATCTTCTTTTTCCTAGCTATACTGGTAGGTCCTGACTGCCAAACACATTCATATTTAAGTACCAAAACTAATACCAGTTCTACTAACAACAATGAACCCTTCACTCACTGTCTAGGTCACTGCACCACCCTCCCCTCTTATCTATTTACACTAACGTTATCCAGTCTATGCTACTCATTTCTTCAGGAAGGTAGAGTGAGGAATTTCAAATTCTGATGCTTTAAGAGGTCTGTGAACAAAATAGTTTGAAGTAAGGCTAAAGTGTCAAAAAGCATACCAAATCACAAACCACCACCCCATTTTTAAATATTGATTACATTTGAAAAATCACTCAAAATGCACCAATAATTGTACCAAAAACTTTGAAAGAACTAAAAGGAAAGAGCAACACAGACTTACCTGATGCAGCAGGAGAGGCTGCAACAGTGCTGGGTGTTGACTGCATTTCCCCTCCATGCATCATAGGAAGGACCCCGCCTACCTCTAGAAGAACACCTGCATTGTTCAGGTGGCCAGAAGCCACAGTCATCTCACTTTCACTGACCTATCAGAAAAGAAGAGAAGTGAAGGCTACATTTGAGATTTCCCTCATCTACCCAAAGAAATTTCTGCAATGAATCAAACTTTATAAAAACTAAACCTATACTCAATCTGACAAGAAAAAAATTCCAGACCCATAGAACACATAGACTCCCATTTGTTAAAAGATATATTCTCTAGGAAAGAGACCTCAGAAAGTTGTGGTTCAAATGCCTCAGGACTCAAAGCACCCTGTAAAAGAGCTAGGAGACCACTCCCGCTTTTGGACCTTTCTAAGGGAAAAAACAAAACAAAACATTTTAAGCCCCAGACAACTCCCTTCCAAATACTGAATCACTACAGCTCTCAAAACACCCACAGAAGTCTCCATACCAGTCTGGGGCTAGTAGGCAGGAGGCTGCCCTTCTTCAAGAGCTCTGACAGCAGAGGGGAGGGGGGTGGAGTTGCTTTCTGTCCAAGCATCTTTTTCTGGGGTGAGTCATCTGTGACTGGGGTCATGGGGGCTTCTAAGGGTGCAGAGCCTGGAGGAGGGGTATCAGGAATCCCAGGAAACGAGGTAACTGGGGTACTCGGCAGTGTCCCAGGGGTTACCTAAGAGACAACAGAGAACCTGTATCTGACTTCTCAAACTCAAGGTCTCTACTAATCCAGAATCTTATCTTGTCTCTCTTATTTGTGTAGTTCTTTTCACCCCCTCCCCTCACCTTTTCT
This sequence comes from Myrmecobius fasciatus, assembly GCA_023553655.1. NCBI lineage: Eukaryota > Metazoa > Chordata > Mammalia > Dasyuromorphia > Myrmecobiidae > Myrmecobius > Myrmecobius fasciatus. The sequence continues at coordinate 49,864 of JAJPUD010007884.1, read as the reverse complement.
ATCTAAGTCCCAAACAGAATGCCTAGAAATACCTCTCATTCACAAGAAAAAGCCCATACCTCCTCAAAACTGTTCAACAATATATTCCCTCTTACTCCCTCAGCAGAAACTTCCCATTCCCCCTTTGCTAAGAATGAATTAGATAAGGTGTATCAAATTTTTTCATCTATTTAATTTCTCAACTTAAAAAAGCAAATCCCTGGATTCAAGCCTCTTAAGTTTAGAGACCTTAGAGAACCCCTAACAACATTTTCTTTTCCAATTCTTGCATGTCCCTACACAAGACTCAGTCATCAGACCCTCTTTCAGCTCAGTGCATGGAACTTCAATTTTCTCTGTTGAGTCCTTTTTCAGCCATGTCTGACTCATGACCCCATTTTGGGGGTTTTCTTGGCAAAGATATTGAAGAATTTTTGAAGGGGAAGCATTTTCTTCTCCAACTCATTTTACAAATGAAAAAACTGAGTCAAATAGAGTTAAGTGAATTGCCCAGGATCACACAGCTTGTAAGTCTCTAAGGCCAAATTTGAGAAAACGTTTCTTTCTGACTCCAGGATTAGCATTCTATTCACTGCTCCACCTAGCTGTGCCCCAATTTTCATAATAGAAGAGAAATTTGGATATTGACTAGTATTTTAAATGATTTTCTTATTTCATAGTTGTCTGCTGGTTTATCCTCCCAGCAGCAGTTACTTCCCCCAAAATAAGAACACACTTACTCCAGGACTGGCCTCTTCAATAACTGATGAAGTCAAGTCACCCAATGGATAGTCACCTCCTGGAGAGGTAGAACCTGCAGGGGATCGGACCATCACACTTGGTAATCTTCGAGGCGGTGTCTTCACTGCCTGTCGAGCTAGAACAAACAAAAAAACACCAACCAAAGTCTCAAAACAGAAGAAAAACACTAATTTGTATATACTAAAAAGCTATGCTGTGGCATTAATAAAAACTTAAAACAAGAAAACTGGTGTCCTTTGCCTTCTTTTACCAATTCGGAAAAAGCATCTTTTTTTCAGTCTAATTTCTTCCTTAAATTCAACTTCCTTATCAATTACCTAGCAAACTCATTTCATAATCCTAATAGCCCATGCCATCAGACAGTCGTCTTTATCACATCACTTTTCAAAAGAAGCTTATACTGTTTTTGAAAAGTTCTCAGTTACATACATGCATTCATATGAATAAATCTATTTTTTAAATGCTAATAAACATTTGCATTTAAATTAGCTTTAAAATTAAAAAATAAAATAGTTGTCTATTCTCACATTCATTCATGTTATTTATCATGTACCTTAGTATAAGTTACACTTTTCTTCCAGTTTCGTTTTTCTTGCCTTATTCACATTATGTAGAGATTGTAAGTTAAGTGAACAGAAAAGTCTAGCAATCAGAAGAATGGAGTTTAAGCCCACTAGCTCAAATGAATCACTTAACCTCTAGGAAACTAAGACTGAAAATTGCCAAGAAGGTACCAAATTGCCTTGATAGGGGGTATTTGCTACCCCCCATGAATGAAATCATAGGTCCAGTCCCTAGTCCTACACTATTTTATAAAAAGGTCTTTCAGATATATTTATATTATTCATATTTGACCTTAATTATATCATAATAATTCATGAAAATATCTAAATTTATTTTGTATTTCCCTTTGTTGAACATTTTAGATTGTTTCCAATCTTTTGTGCTCCTGTGAAAATCTTTTGAACAGGCAGTGGATTTTTTTGTTGTTATTTGTTGCTGATTAACTTTTTCATAGTATGATCCCAATAACAGAATCATTACACCAATAAATAATTTTATTAAAAAAAAACAAGTATATCTGTTAATCAACTTGTTAGCACCAAGATCTACCATTTATGAATTATTTTTGCCAATCTGATGTAGGGCAATATTGCAAAGTTGTTTTAATTTAAATCTTTCTGATTGATGAGTTCAAGAATTTTTCAAGTAATTATTCACAATCTGTTTCCTCTTTCAAAAACTATTTAAGTCCACTGAGCCTCAATCTAAGAAGTATTTAATTTCTAAAGTTTGCTGTCTGGGCAATTCTGTGCTCTCTTCCAGTCACACCCATTTATGTTCAGATGAGGAACAAGCAGAGTTCAAAATTCCCTGTTGTCATTTTCTGAAACATTATTTGGCCTCCTAGGTGTTATTTGTGGGCTTAGGTTAGTAAATATGGGGAAAAAAAATAAAGAAAAGAAAAAAGAAAAATTGTGAAGTAAACTGAAGAAAGGCCAGTTATTCTTCTATAATATAATCTGCTATATCACCTAACTGAAAATACCTTGTGTCTCCACTCACCCTGATATGCAGCATCTGTAGCCTTCCTTTTCACTTCAGCCTCTTCTTCCTCCAGTTTCTTTTTCCTGAGCAGAGGACATTAGATGTTAGCTGCCAGTTAGCTCTATTCCTCCAATTCAGTGGTGTCCCAGGAATACTCTGCTAGGATAAGCTGAGTCTCTTTTAGAGAATCCCTCATCAAAGAAACCAGAAAGAAATAAGATCAAGCTCATCTCCGAGTTCTAGATTCAGAGAGAGTAGAAACTACCATTTTCCAGTGAGAATCAATTTAACTGCACCAAAACTTAAGTGCCTACTAGTTGTAAAATGCTAAATTTGGCACTGGGGATAAAAGCCAAGTTATTATGACAATGTAGTGGTGTTTTTGGAAATCACTTTCTAGAACCAGCTCCACAAAGGTCACTGTGCCTATATAAACTATCTAGCAGCTTTCCCCTTTAAAACTCCCCTTTAAGTCTAAAGGGAAAGCAAGCAGAATATACAGACCGGATTTTCTCTTAACAGAAAGGGAGAAATGATACACAGAGATGAGACCAATACTACCCACATTGCAATGTCATTGTATAATTCATCGAGTCGGTTGTCCATATGTCCAGCTTGGATAAGTTCTGCATCTTTCTTCAGTTGTCTTCAGGGAAAGAAAAAGATGATTTGGTTTTTATCCACTTTTCAACACTTACCTTCTATTCTGGCCCATATTAAAAGTGACCATTTCTTGATTCTCAACACCTGATAAATACCTGTATTTTTCCTGTGTCTCTTTAATTACTTTTTTCAGCTCCTCAACTCTTTCAGCAGTCAGTTTCCGAACAATAACATCTTCTACTGTTTCTACCACTTCCCCCTTTTCACCACGTTTCCGCCTGCAAAAGGACAATCCACATAATGGCAAAAGAATATTCCCCCCTCCATATTCAACTAATATCCCTCAATTCCCGCCCCCCCATTCAATCATAACTACTTTCTGCTCTAATTATACCTCCCATCAATAGAACTTTCCTAATACCTTCCCTCTATCTCATAAATATGCCTAGAAACACTTGGCAAATCCCTTGGCTTGTCACTCACTTTGGGGTCTCAGTGGTCTCTAGAAGTTCCGAATACTGGGAAGCACAATGCTATGGAAACAAAGAATCAAGAATCTAATGAAATCAAATCAGAGAATAATTCTAAAGTGCCTAGCATAATGCCTGGCACATAGTAAGCACTATATAAATGTTAGCTATTATTATTATTATTATTAATAAACATCTGAACAGCTCAAGGAAGGATCTGGCTTTTTATTGACCCAATGACCAAATCATGGGAGAGGAAAGGAAGTAGTTTCTTAAAGACAAACTTTGTAACCAAAGCAGATCATTAGCACTAGTTCCAAGCCTGGCCTACAGCACATATATCTTTGGAAAGATAATTGAAGAAAAGAGTTTAGAAAGGGTGTTGGCAGGGAGAAGAGGTGAAATAGAAACAGAGGATTATAGTATCAAAAGAAGGATTAATTCAACAAAGTACAAAACACTTCCTGACTTCAAGAAGCTTCTATTCCACTAGGGAGATGTAATCCACAGACGACTAAGTATATACACAGTGATTCTAGGAGGGAGGGAATATTAATGACTAGGGGAGTTTAGAAAGATTTTCCAAAGCATTCTCATAATTATATACTTAGCCTCTAAAATGAAGGTTATCTATCCCCAAGGAGGCATGGCACAATAGCAAGGGCATAGAATCAATCAACTGGAGGACAAGATGGATTTTACAGACTCCCTGCAAGAGCCAAGCATGGGCTTATTCCAATACAACCACCTGACTATTCATTATGACTCAGTACTCCCCTACTTCACCTCCTGGGGTAAAGAGAGAAAGGAAGAGTTGTAGCCATAACCCTAATCCAAATACGTGCAGTAAATGCAGAGATGCCATTTCCTGCCTTATTTCTCCCCATTGCTCCCCATACCTAGACATTCTCTCCTCATGAAGTTCCCTGTCTCTTTCATCTACTTGTTCCTGTGGGATAATGGGAACAATATGAGATAAGCAGGAATGGATGGGTTGTGATCTGTATCACAGATTTCATTTCATTATGTTTCCCACCAAACCAATCATGTACTAAAGTCAGTTCAAACTGGCTCTTTAAAGAGAATTAAAATTTTGAACATGACTAAATCAAATCAAATTCTACAAATCAGGGCTTGATTTATTGTGTGGTTGATTGTCTAGACTTAAGAAAGTAGAGAACATGTTAATGCAGATTAAAACTTAAAAGTGTGTTGTATGTGCATCCTCCCCTCTGCTTCTCCATCTCCCACCCACCCCCCTTTGCCAATTGTTAAACATTTACTAGTAAACCACTATACCAAAACCATTCCTCTTCTGAAGGTCACTATTTCTTATCAAGGGCACCACTATCCGTTTTAGTCACCCATGTTCAAAATATTTGTCATCTTCCATTCCTCAAATTCCTTTAAATTCTTTCTACCTTTACAACTCTTTCTCTATTCATAGTTATCTGGATAGTTCAGGGCTTTATCACTTACTAAAATAACTCTCTAAGATATATGTGTGGCTCAAGCCTGACTTTTCCATAGAGATACAAAAGTGATTTTCCTAAAGTGCAGGTCTAACTATATTACTCCTATATTCACACTCCAGTGGCTCCTTATAAACACTAGGACCAAATATTACTTAACCTTTATCACATTCTTTTAAAAAATATATATCTTTTTGTGTCTTACGATTATCATTAGTATAATACTGCACAAATATAATTTGTAAATAAGTATAAACTGGAGGCAGAAAGTTTTACTGACAGAATGTACAATTAAAAGTTTGAAAACCAGTGTCAGAAGATAATTCACAAACTGAGAAGCTGGAGGGAAGTTAGAGATGAAAAAGGAATGGCTTGAATGTAAAATGCATGAGTAGCAGCAATAAACTTTAAACATGGCAGGGGGAGGGGAGAAGGCAGGATTCAATCTGTAAAATTTCTTTAAACAACATTTAATTTGTAAAGTAGCTAGGTGTCAAAATAGATAAAAGAATTGGGCCTGGAATACAAAAAAGCCTAAATTCAAATCTGACTTCTGACACTAACTCTGTGACATTGGGCAAATCATTTAACCTTTGTTTGCCCCAGTTTCCTCATCTCTAAAATAAGAATATACAAATGAGATAATAATTATAAAGCTCTTATGATAAATGCTATACAAAAGTTAAATACTATTTTATTCCAGAGTCAATAGAGAGCCACTGAAAGTTCTTAGAAGGTAAATATCATCAGATCTTCACCTTAGAAAGATTAGTTATTTTGTTTAGGAAATAGTCTTCTTTGGAAGACTAGAAGCCATGCTAACCAGTAACTAACTGCTCTACACAAGCAAGAAGTGATGGGAGGCTGACCTAGAATGTTAGGGTATGAGTAGAGAAAAAATGGGATTTGAGAAAAGTTGTGGAAGAAAAAAATCAACAAGGACCGTGGTAAGAGAAAGGAAGAGTCAAGAATGATTCAAAACAATGAATATAATAACAACTGTATTGTGAAGAGAGACAAATTTAAAATGACAATTGGAGTAAGCTACCTACCTACTTCCTGACAGAGAGATGAGGACTCTGTGTGGAACATGAGACCTATGTTTTTTTTGAGATGTGAGAATTTGTTTTGCTTTAGCATACTTATTATATATTTAGCATATGTGAGGTGTGAGAATTTGTTTTGCTTTAGCATATTTGTTAAAAGAGCTTCGTTTTCCCTTCTTTTTCAATAAGGAATTGGGGGAGGGTTGGTGGTTGGAGGAAGAGATGTTAGATCTTGGTTAGTTGAAAAAATTAAATTAAAAAAAAAATTAAATCCCAAGACTGTAAAACTGGGTAAATAGTGGTACCCTCAATACAAATAGGTAAATTTGAAGGGGTAACAAGGAATAAAAAGACAATTTTTACTGATCTCCTATATCTTTATCTTTAAATTCTCTCAACATGGTAAAGGTCTTCTAGTTAAATTAATAGGGCTGGGTGGGAAAGACTGCTATAGAAGGACACTCTCCCTGGAGCTTACTTTCTGAGAAAACCAGTCAGGAGGTCGGCCAGGTTCAGCAAAGGGCTTGATTGCTCTGCTAACTGACACCCTACAAAAAAAGAAAAAAATAAGGACCTTCAAAGCATCAATCTTCGACCACAACATACTATAAAACTCCATCATGAGAGGACAAAAAGATATGTTGGGAATTTCAGGTCCATAGGTTAGGAGCTACACTTTAAAAACCAAAAGAATTACAGTCAAAAACAGACTTTTGAATATGGAAATGAATACACACAGAAGTCATTTGGAATGAAAAAAATATTCCTAAATAAAACTTCTAGGTGAAAAAGCAAGAATAAGTAGCTAACACTATTTGGAGAAGATATCAGGATTTTCATTTTGCTATGGCTCAAATGCCTTAAAAATAAGTAAGTATAGTGCCAGTTCAAATTACTTCACTAGATATTTTGTGAAAAGCTGGGTTGGATTTTATATTACAGTAAAATAACATTTGAGTTTGTTGGGTTAACAAACTGGCATAGTTTTTTGTTTATTCTGGTCTTTGGCTGTGTAACACGACGTTTACAAAGAAATTTCCTCACAATAATCCTGTTAGGCAAATGATACAAGTGTTATCATGCTCATTTTAAAGATGAGAAATTTAAAGCTCAGAAAGAATGGGTAATTTGCCCAGAAATATCCAATAGGGACACCTAAGATTCAGCCTCTGATCTGACCCAAAACAAAAACACACCTCTAAAAAAGTGTTCTATCACATACTCTCAAGAAGATGCAGATCAACAATATCACTATCATACCTCCTACATGTAATAACTCACATTTATATAGTGCTTTTAAGTTTCCAAAGCAATTGCCACACAATACTCTTGCAATATACGGAGTTAAAAGAGCTATTTTCCCATTCTGCAGATTTAAGAGTTATTACCAGGCTTTGTACATGAAGACCCCTTTTTAATGTAAAATAAGTCCACCTCTTTGTGACACTAATTTTAATATTAGCAACCTAAAAGAAATTATCTAATGACTAACATACTAAGAATTCAATAACATTTCTAAAAATTTGCATTTATTACTTCCTAAAGTACCAGGATATATTTGAAATATTCCTTATTTATAACAATTACACAGGAGCTGTTAGAAATTAAGGCTATAAAAACAATGTTTTTATACATATGAATTTAAACACTCCTTATTATAGCTTCATGCTACTCGAGCATCAGCCACCATTAGATTAGGAAAGATCTGGTTTGTAACTAAGCCCAGCCATAAAGTTCGTCAATATTCATTCAAGCAGGAAATCAGGCCCAGGTCTTTTGCCTTCAAAGCCAGTAGTTTTCCATTATCTTATGAAGATAAGGGATAGTTCCTGAATAATTGATACTATTCTCTTTCACAGTTGAACATATTTCTACCAAAGCATGGGAAACAGGGCTACTTTGCTACAAATTTTGGCAACTACTCAGTAACTGCTAAAAGGTAATTTTCAAACTTTTTCATTACAAAATTCCATCTCAGAACCCCGGTGAACACCAGAAAGTAAGTTTAGAAAGGTTCCTATAAAGGACAATATCTATTATTTAATGAGTAACTAGCTTCTCATTTAAGTTAATAGTGTAACCCTCCAAAATGAAGGTTGGATTGAGGGAAAACAAGATTTTAAAAAGTGAGTGATAACTTATAGAAAGAGCAGATGACTAGTCTGGTGTTAATGTATTGTGAAAATAACAAAAAAAAATTTACCTAAATCTTAAGATTCAAGATCCTTCTCTCTTATTCCCGGAATTTCACAATAATGGTTAAGGTTTTAACCTATTTCCTGGCTCTTATGGATCAACCAACCTCCAACTACAGGAAAGCTACCCAGCAATTTCAATGTCCCACGCTACCTCCATCCTACATTCGATATCCTAGATTATCTTACCAGTTTTGATCTCCACTCCTCATGACAGAGGAGGCCAGACATAGTTTCTCTCGAATAGACCATGGCTCAGTGGGGCCAGTACTCAGCAGCTTGTGTTCTGTAAGAAAGAGGAAATTAGGTGAGAGCTCAATGAAAAGATGCCACTCCCAAGCAAAGATTTAATAGTATACCAATCAAGGGAAATAAATCAGATTTGTCTCCATACAACACTTTCCATTTTAGATCTCATCAAAGACTGGGGAGCAATCCACTTTGAACCTGCTCCATCCATACCTTCAAGTCTCAACAACCTACCTTGAGAACAAGGTAGAGGGAGTTAAGACCTTAGAAATTATCCAGTCCAGGGATTCTTTTTTTGTAATGGACCCCTTTTGACAGTCTTGTGAAACCTTTAGCTCCCCTACTCAGAATGTTTTTAAATGCATAAAGATAAAAAAGAACCCAATTATTTTGAAATAAAGATCTATTTTTTCCCATCCAAATTCAGACTTCCTGAGATTTCTTCAGGAGCCTATCTATAAACTCCAAATTAAGAGATTTAGGCCAATTCCCTTATTTTACAAATGAAAAAGGGGGCTAAATCACTTGCCCAATATCTCTCACACTTATTAAATTAAATCTCCTATTTATTAAATAGGAGGAGCTAGGTTTGAACTCAAGAGGCCTTCTGACTTCATAATCATCTGCTCCTTCTCATGTACCACAACACATTTAGTGCAACACCTTTTTCCTATCTCTTTAGTTTAGGAAACTGAGGCCTAAAGATCACAAGTTACTAGGTACAGATTTAAAAAAAAAAATAACTGAGTAATCAAGTCTGGGCAATAACCCAGGCCTCCTGACTCTTAGTCCCATAATCTTTCTACTGCAGGGACGTAATTTTTTTTAGAAGGGGTTAAACAAATTAAATTTTTAAAAAGAGGAGGGGTAGGCCACCTAACGTCTAAGGTTCCCCCCCCCCCCCAGCTCTGATACCCCTCTGCCTATCGGGAAGGAAAGCCTAGCTCAGAAGCCAGCAGATTCATAGATCGAAGCACAGGCTCACGATCCATATACATTTTGCTGGAAAATCTGAGCCGCTCCTCACAGGTCAGGTCGCCGGAGGCCTCGCCCCTCCCATGCCGCGGGGAACGCAGAAGTCACCCGAGGAAGAAAAGCAGGGAGGGGCGAGGGCGGGTAAGGGCCTCCATTCTCCCAGTCCACCAGCATCTTGAGGCCTAGCAGCTCCGCCCCGCCCCGCCCCCGCCTCCCTCTCCCCAGACCTCGGCACACGGCCCGGGGCCTGTCTACAAACAACCCATAACATCCCCTCCTCGGAGGCCCCTTCGGAAAGCTCGAGTCTCGCCTAGCGCGGATCTCACATAGCCCCCAGACCGAGGGCTCCGCGAATCCCAACTCTCGAGCTGTAAGGGGAAGAGGGAGGCGATCGTGAGAGTTCTGCCACAACCGCCGCAGCGGCCCATTCCCGAACAGCGCAGACACTCACTGCCCGTCCCTGTCGCCATCTTGGCCCCGACTCTTCCCAGACCCGGGAAGGGGCAGGTCCTTATCGGGCCCCGTCCCGAGGGACTCTGGGAAATGGAGTTCGGTCTCTGAGTCTACACACAACCAGATGACTTCTGGGAAATGGAGTTTATTTGGGGTGGATGGTGTAACATTGGGGAGGAGCCTCTAGTTTTCGGGCAAACTTCTGGATAAGAAAACAGTAGCACGGGGGTGGTGCCCTCAGTTCTGAGTTTCCCTTCACGTTTTATGGCAGGACAGGCTGTCGAGAATTTTTAGGGGTGTGCAGGAGCCTTGGGCCAGAGCCCAAAGCCCGAAGGCCCACACCAAAACGGTTAGTAACTCAGCCCTCCTTCTGAGCGCCATGATTGGCAGATATGTGATCTCGCCGCCGGATTGGCTGAGAGAGCGGAGCGCGTAGTTTGAAACTTGCATGAGAAACAAAGCTACCTCTCGTGTGTGCTGCGGCGTAGGACCGGGAGCTGCAGGACTACCTGGGGCTTGAGGACCGTAGCAGCGGGCGGCGTCTTCCCCCGTGCTCCAGGGGAACCCAGAGCGAATTCCTCGTACTGGAAACCGAGGTGGGAGAATCATCGCGCCAACGGGTAAACATTTGCACACCCCGGGGCTCCGTGCTTTGCAGACTCCTCTCACCTGGGCAAACTTGACCCCGCAGCCCTTCGACCTGGGCTCCCGAGCGGTCTGCCAGGGGTGAGGAATTGGGTTCCGATCCCCGCCTCCGGGACTCTGGTCTCCGCCCAATCCTAGGAGATCTGGAGAGTCAGCGACTACACCGGCTGTAAGAGCAGGGACTCATGCCTGGGTCTGTGGCGCGAGGTGCTCATCCCATCATCCCCTGTACTGGAGCCAAGGCTTTACCTGGAGCAACTTCAGTGCTGGGTCTGGGGAAGCGGAGAATGGAGAGGAGAACGGGTTAACACTTGCAGGTATTCATACTCCGACCCCAACCCCTATACCTTCTATCTGAAGCTGCTTTTCCTTTCCCAGGAGGAATTTGCCACCGTTGTCATGTCTCAGAGTATCCTGACCCCGCCTGTGGGCCTCCTCTCGGATGAAGAAGTCATTGTGTCGCCCATGTTCGAATCCACTGCTGCTGATTTGGGAGTCGGGATTCAGAAAGACCTGTTGTCTGAATTCTCTGCCATCTCCCCTCCCCCAATAGAGGACAAAGAGCAGGTAAAGTCTGGGGAGATGACAGCCACTCTTTCATTTCCCCTTACCCGTTCACACCCACCCACACCGGCTAGCATACCTCCCACCCTCAGATCACGTGCTAGCCTTTATTGGTTATTTGGGGGCAGGTTAGACCTTCCAAGGATTGTTAGGAAAGGAATAAAAAATCAGGGAGTAAAATGATTTTTCTTCAGCCCCTTGGGATGAATAGAGGAAGGTCTAGACCATTTCCCTGGTGTCTCTCCTGAGGAATCCACTGTTTACTTATGATCTCAGGCTCAGAGACAGTTGTTTAATCAATGGTTCTCTTGGCTGGGTTTCTGCCACAGGTTGTACCTGAGGATGGTACAGAGAAAGTAAAAGTATACTTGAGAGTACGGCCCCTGCTCCCTTCAGAGGTAGAAAAACAAGAAGAACAGGTGAGAGCCTAGGGAAGTACATGGTATGGTATGACATGATATAAAAGGGTAATGGGACTGCTTTCTTCTCCCTAACACATTTGTTTATGTTCCATTTGCTAGGGTTGTGTTCGAATCGAGAACTCGGAAACCCTTGTTCTGCAGGCACCCAAGGACTCTTTTGCCATGAGAAGCAATGAAAGAGGGGTGGGCCAAGCCACTCATAGATTCACCTTTTCCCAGGTATCAAGCTGGAAGCTAGGCACCTTCAACAAAGCTGCCAGTGAGATATATAACCAGTGGGAGAATGTTATTTCTACATATTTACTGAGAGGAAGATTCATAAAGTTACTGAGTTTGGGGAGTAATGAAGAGATAAAGGAGGAACTGACTATGGGGGAGTCAAGGGGGAGAGAAATAGGCTGGTGGAACTGAGAGTTGAAAAGAGCAAGCTTATGTTAAAAATAAGAGACTCCAAACTGTATTCTTTCTAGATCTTTGGACCAGAAATAGGACAGGCATCTTTCTTCAACCTGACAGTGAAAGAAATGGTCAAAGATGTGCTCAAAGGATGCAACTGGCTCATTTATACATATGGAGTTACGAACTCTGGAAAGACCCATACTGTCCAGGGTGAGTGAAAGAAACATTATGAAGTTCTAGTGAGTTTTTGCAGGATTTCTTAGCATTTCAAGTGCTAGTGCTTACCTAGTTAATCTTTTTTATATTTCTAGGTAGCAACAAGGATGGGGGAATCCTACCTCGTTCTCTTTCGGTGATCTTTAATAGTATTCAAAACCAGCTCTACCCAGCCTCTGATCTGAAGCCTTCCTTTGCTAATGAAGTGATCTGGCTAGATAGCAAGCAGGTGAAGCAGGAAGAGATGAAGAAGTCAGCCTTGCTGAATGGCAGCTCTCGGGAGGTAAATACTTAGTTCTTAGATCCAAATCGGGGAAGGACAGGAGTACTTCCAGAAAAACTTCGTATTTATTTTCTCTTGGGGTTTTTCTAGGAGGAATTGATAACCTCTTTGAAGAAAAGCCACAACACTGAATCACTCCGACTGGGGACCAGTGCCAGTTTTGACAGTGGCATTGCTGGACTCTCTTCTATTAGCCAAAGCAGTGTCAGCCTCAGCCAAATGGAAGGTATTTTTTTTTTACTTTAAAAATATTTATGTAATTTCAATTAGCAAAATCTATTTCTTCTTCCCACCTCACCTTGTCTGCACCCCTCACCGAAAAAGAAAAACCATGCCCTTTTAAGAAATATGCATAGTCAGCAAAACAAATTCCCACATTGGCTGTGTGAAGGGCATGTTTTTAAACTTAACTCTGCAAGTGCAGTTTCTTCTGCTAGAAATCCAGAAAACCATTACTGCTGTTAGGAGTGAAGGCCTAAGATGACTGCTACTGAGAAAGCAAGCATAATGATCAAGGCTAGATTTGTGGATAACTATTTATTGTGCCTTCCACAGATACATGTTGTAGATGGGCTGAGCCAAATACTGCCCCATTCTGTGTCCCAGCTGATGTTCGGTTCTCTATCTGGATCTCCTTCTTTGAGATCTACAATGAGATGATCTTTGACTTGTTGGAGCCCCCCAACCAGCATCGAAAGAGGCAGACACTCCGGCTATGTGAAGACCAAAATGGCAATCCCTATGTGAAAGGTAGTGAGGACTGGAAGTCAGGTAACCAGAAAGAGGAGAAATAAAAAAATAGATGTTTTTAACTTACCCTCTTCTCCCTGTTTTCCTCAGATTTGAATTGGATTAACATCCAGGATGCTGATGAAGCTTGGAAACTCCTGAAACTAGGTCGTAAAAATCAGAGCTTTGCCAGTACTCACCTGAATCACAATTCCAGTCGCAGGTGAAAAGGGGGCCCATTCACAGCCATTGCTGGAAAATAGTTAACTTTGGACCCTATCAGGAATATACCTACTGTGCTCATTCCTGCTTCCTCCTTGTGTTCCTTTAGCCACAGCATTTTCTCCATCCGGATCTTGCATCTGCAGGGTGAAGGCAACGTGGTGTCTAAGATCAGCGAGTGAGTTTTATGCTGCCAGAGCTTGGCCGCCTGCTCTTAGGCAGTTCTCTTTGGGTGATAGAATGGTCTGGGAGTTACAAAACTGGATGTCCCAGGGTTGTTAGCAGTATTAGGAGATACATGATAGGAGGGGATATGGGTTCAGAGTCAATTCTTTCTTCCTTCATTCAGGTTGTCCCTGTGTGATCTGGCTGGCTCAGAGCGCTGCAAGGACCAGAAGATGAGTGAGCGGATGAAAGAGGCAGGGAATATCAACACTTCCCTTCATACCCTGGGCCGCTGTATTACTGCCATACGTCAGAACCAGCAGCGGTAAATACTATTCCAAACACAGGACGGTGGAGGGCTCTGAATTTTGCTTAGGGTCATGGAAAAGCCTGTCACTAGACACTGATCACTCTTGAGACTGATACTTTGAGATTTCATAATGGTTGTGCTCTTTCCCAAAACTCAGTTGTGTTTTCTCCCCTGCCAGGCTTAAGCAAAACCTAGTACCCTTCCGCGACAGCAAGCTGACTCGGGTGTTCCAGGGCTTCTTCACAGGTCGTGGCCGTTCCTGCATGATTGTCAATGTGAATCCTTGTGCCTCTACCTATGATGAGACCCTTCATGTGGCCAAGTTCTCAGCCATTGCTAGTCAGGTGAGTCCTTGAAACTCATCAGATAAAATGGTTGTGTTCGTCTTGTGTTCATAGCCTTTTGAGATAAAACCCACATGGGTACAAACTAAGAGATTTCTCCTCTTCTCCAGCTTGTTCATGCCCCACCTGTGAAAGTAGGGCTTCCATCCCTCCATTCATTTATTAAAGAACGCAGTCTACGAGCCTCTTCCAGTTTGGAGGCAGGAGCAAAGCAGGAACAAGGACCAGATGAAAGCAGTGGTGATGAATTTGACATCTCCATGTATGACAAAGAGGTGAGGAAAACAAATGGATGGCTGGGGTTTACCTTTCATACGTAATATGGGATATTCAGATGACAATTTCCATTTAGGTAGGATACAGGAATTATCTGGTTTCCCTGATTATCTTAGGAACTGCTGCAAGTGGTGGAAGCCATGAAAGAGCTGCTGCTACAAGAGCGTCAGGAGAAGTTGAAATTGGAGGTGCAGCTCCGGGATGAAATTTGTACTGAGATGATAGAGCAAATGCAACAACGGGAGCAATGGTGCAGGTAGATACCTAGAAATGTCCTAGAGGACTTTGGGCATAGAATAGAATTCTGAATCTGATTCCTTCCATATACCTGACTTAGCCCCAAAGAAAACTATTTTGTTTTGGTTTTTTCATCCTGTTTTATAGTGAACATTTAGATACTCAGAAAGAGTTGTTGGAAGAAATGTATGAGGATAAACTAAAGATCCTGAAGGAGTCCCTGCAGAGTTATTACCAGGAAGAGCTCCAGGTAAATAGTAGAGAAAATCAGAGGGAACCACCCTGACTTTTCTCCCCAATTAGACGCTAGGGTGCTTATCACCAAGCTCCCCCTGAGACTGGTACCTCTAGGAAATGGAATGAGATTCATTGAAGCTTTATTCTCAGTGGGTTCTCACAAAACAAGCATCAAGAAAAGCAGGTTATCATTACAATTAAAGAAGGTTAAGTATTGTTCACAGCATTCTACTCCTCCTTCAGGAGAGGGATGAAAAGATTAAGGAGTTGGAGGAAGCCCTGCAAGAAGCTAAGAAGCAGTCTGTCCCTCTGGGGACAGACCTACAATTGGATCCTGAGCAAACCTTGCGTAGATCTCAGCGAGTGGCTTCTTCTGTTTCTAACAAGCAGCTCCAGGAAGCTAAAGCCAGACTGGAACAGTGCAAGGCAGAATTAGCTTCTACCACTGAAGGTAAGTAAAGAGTGAGGAAGCCAAAAAACAAAGTAATGCCCTTGGAGCAAATAAAAGGTCTAAACTGGAGGGGAAAGAGGAGGTCTAATTCGAAAGATGTGTCAAGTCCTAATGTATATGATTTCAACTTTTCCCAAATTGCTATGGAGAGACAACCCAAACATCAATGTCCATTGACTGGGCAGGCTCCTTTCTTTTCTCAGAACTGCGGAAGTATCAGAGAATGTTAGATCCACCTCCTTCAGCTAAACCATTTACCACAGATGTGGACAAGAAGTTAGAGGAAGGAAAAAAGGTAATAATGAACAAAGGGAAGGAAGGGGACACATCTCAACAGCAATCACCTTATATTGCTCATGCTTACTTTTTAGCTTCACTAGCTTGTTTCTTTGCTGCCACAGCTGTTTCAATTAGTAACTATTTTACATTGTCCCAGATCCATTTGAGGACTGTCCTGTATACTTCTGGGGTTGGTGAGCCACTAACACTTCATCTTTCAGCTAGTTGTGGCCACAGTATATTGACAGTTCCTTTTTTCAGAACATCCGGCTACTGAGGACTGAGCTACAGAAACTTGGAGAATCCCTCCAATCAGCAGAGAGGGCTTGTTGTCATAGCACTGGAGCAGGAAAACTCCGCCAGGCCCTGACCATATGTGATGACATCCTGATCAGACAGGTAGTCTGATCTGTCTTTGCTTTGCCCCATACTGCCCCTACTATAGGAAGCAGAGGATAGTAAGGAAGAAAGCCCAAATCTAGAATGAAATTTTTTCTGTTGATATTTGAACACTAATCTATACTGTTTTTTCAGATTTATTGTTGATCTTTATAATGACTGGCTGCTAAATAACTGACATTTTAAAGTGCTTTGTTATAGCACTTTCTTCATAACACTCTGAAGTAGATATCAACATTTTATGCTATTATGGGATAAGCAGAACCTATAGAGTTGAATAAAAAAGCAGTCATGAGGATATATATATATATTGCGTAGTAGGAAGTGAGGAGTTCTATCGGCTACTACCTAATGACTGGGTTCCTAGGGTAACCCCCTGCAATCAACTGAGTTTTGGCTTCAAGAAACATTTGCCCACAGAGACAAACCAACAGGATCAGGTGAATTTAGCAAAGATTTGAGTTACTTATTTATAAATATCATAAGGAAAAGGAATTCCTCCTTTGTAATTTAGGGGAACAACCGTAAATCTAGTGATCTCATCCCAGTGATTTGAGTTCCCTAGTTTCTCAACCCACAGTACTTAGTACTGTGTACATATGACCCTCTTCCCTTTCTTTTGGGCCTTTAGGACACTGCTGGGGGTGGTGGTGGTGGAATGGATCTGATGAATGATTTAGCTTGTTAGCTTAAGCATCTTTCTCTTTCAATGTAGGACCAAACCCTAGCTGAGCTACAAAACAACATGATGCTAGTAAAACTGGACCTTCGAAAGAAAGCTGCTTGCATTGCTGAGCAATATCATACAGTCATGAAGCTGCAGGGCTCTTCCTCCTCAGTTTCCTTAAAAAAGCGTCTAGGTCCCAACCAAGAGAACCAGCAGCCCACCCAGCAACCACCAGGAAAGAAACCTTTCCTTCGAAACTTGCTTCCTCGAACCCCCACTTGCCAAGGCCCAGCAGAAAATAGTCCCTACAGCCGCATTCTTCGTTCCCGGCGCTCCCCTCTACTCAAGTCTGGGCCATTTGGAAAAAAATACTAACGAGAACATAATTATAAAACTAGCACTTGAGCTAAAGTGAAGCATGTTTCTCTATGCATGAAGTTGTTCTTTATAAGCTTTAATATACACCAAGAGCTTTATAATGGTATACTCCAATGGCTGCTTTTTCCCTCATATGTAATATAATCTTTTCATTTTTAATGGTTACTATGCACTCAGCATGTATGTATGTATGTATGTACATTATAATAAACACACTTAGCCTTTAAGAGTTGTTACTCATGTATAAGCAGTATTTTTAAACAGCTTTATATTAGGTCACCAAGGAAGTTTTTCAAAGCTGTGATTAATATGTATTGAAAATACATTAAAATGATTGAAATGACAGTTCCATCACCTGATCTGAAAAATAAATGTAGCAAGTTGGATTAAAAAAATATTTTATTAAAACAGACTGGCTCTTCAGATACAAGTCTTCTGCCCAGGCTCTCTCTCTCTTCCATGACAAGATAGAGAGCCACTTGTGAGATAGTTTTAGACAGCAACATAATGAATATTGTTCATTGAGTAAGACAGCTTGATCTTCCTCACACCTCCAGAGCTAAAACCAAGGGCCTGTCCAGGCTTCAGCTCCTTCTACACAGCATCAACAGCTTACACTTTACTCTGTTAGCCTGAAAAGCAGGTTTCAGCAACCCTGCTTCTGAGTATGTAGCTGTAACAACTTGGCTCATTCCAACGGCATCCCATAGATGTTGAAAGAACAACTCTTAAGAGTTGCCTACCTTCCTCAGTTTCAGGACAATCCTAGCAAAGAAACAAGGCTCTTAAAGCATCACCTGCTAAAGTGCCATAAGGGGTTGTTTTTAAAAATATTTTGGTTGGGAAAGAGGACTAAAAACTGCAGCTTGTCTCTGAGTCAGGAGGGAGAGAAAAGTGCTTCCTAAAGAGTCCAACTGCTCTAATTGTAGCAAATAGAAAATGTCTTCAGACAGGATTCAATCCACCTGCAGCTGGAGCAGTGACCCAAGCTAATCCTCAAGTAGTGGTACCCAAATGCAGAAACTGAAGATCTTTGAAGAACACATTCAACTTCTATGAATCAGGACTTAATAAGGGACTGATAATCCAGCCTAGAAAGTAGTAGTCTATGGTGTGACGGAAGATAGGTTTAGTGGAGACACCCTGCGTGTAGGTGTGTTGTTAGCAGACAGTGATGCAGGTAGAAAAAAGGGAGCAGATATCTCTGTGGTGGAAGTCTCTCCTTGATTTCGAAGCTGTAAGATCTGTCTAAGTAGGGCTTTACCTTCCTCTCGAGTCTGAAACAAATGTTACTCAAGTTATAAAAAAGTTAAGCCAATACTTTTAATAAAGATATCCCTCAGCCTGACAATCCCACCCTTGAAAGATAACTATGTTCTAATCAGAATCTTGATTGAATACTAGCACTCACATCATTGAATGAACAACATTTCTGTGCACAGGCTGAAGCTTCATCCCAAAGTTTGCATTTAAAGTAGTACTGAGCCAGATACCGGAAAGCAGTGCTCACCTCCAGGTGCTCCACTATTTCCTAATAAGAGAAAGAACTGAAATTACTGAGGTAACAGTGACAGATGCAATGACTTAACTCCTTTGCTTCTGATACATACCCCACATGAATAGATATCCTGGATGTATTTGATGTAACACTGAGCAGCTTGTTCTGATTCAGTCAACTGTTCGTGGAGTCTGAAAGAAAGGGGCTGTAAGCATAAACAGATTTCTGAACCAAGACTTAAAACAACACATAATCAACACAGACCCAGAGCCTAAAATAAACTGGACTACATGAAAGTAAAAATTTAAATGTAAACAACTCATAGTATTAGCAGTGATCTCTACATTTAATAGTCACAATCATTAAAAAGCACCATTATTTTCCTAATGATAAATATGGGAAGAGCTGGGAGGATCAGTTCTGAAAGAAATTTAACACACACCAAAAAAAAAAAAAAAACAAAACCAAACCCACCTGGTCACAACTTAGGTGGGTTTCTAAGGTGTCCTGGCTGTAGCCAGGAACAAAATGACCCAATGTAAGACAAAAGTTTTTGTTTGTCTTGTTGAATGTGATTAATTTCTTCCCTTCATCATACCAATGCACTGCTTGTAAATTTCTATTAGTTCCTTCTTAGCACTTCACCTAGTTAAGAACTTCTTCATGATGTAGTGATGTACCCTAATTTACCTAAGGGAAAATCATGTTTCTTAACTTCTTGCAAGTCCTACATCTTTAGTTCCCCATTAGGAGTACTCCCAGAGTGTACAGAGCTGAAACACTTAAGAATGTTTGGTCTTTTTTACTCACTTGGCTAGTTTCACGAGAGCCATTTTCTCCACATCTCCCACAGCGTAAGCTCTCCAGTAACACTGCCAAAGGGACAAAGTGGTTACTGGAGCCACCCCACACCTACCAACAAGCAGACAATTACCTTGAGGCTCAGGCTTCAGCAAACCCTGCAGGAGCTCAGGCTGGTGCTCAGTGCAGAAGAACACTTCCTTGTTCACACTGAACAAGTGTCAACAAAGCTCAGGTGGCAAGTATCTGGCCACAGACAGATTTCCACAGATTTTGGCCTCAGGTTCTGCCTTGCCTGACCAACACTGAACAGAGAACTGCACATGAGCAGACAAAGTATAGAGCCCAGCACATACCCTGCTTGAGACTGGCATATGCATCAGATGAACACCAAATGAAGTCAGAAATAGACCGACCGACCTTTATTAAATTGCAAAAATGTCATGCAATGCTCCAATACCCAACCCCAGGCACCTTTTTGGCTTCCACGAGCTGATTGAGTTTCTCATAACATTCTCCTAGGGCCACCAGCATACGGGAATCGTTGGGTCTATGAGATAAGGGAGGCTGCTGTCAACAACTATTTGTAACTTCTGTCCAACCACTGTCACCATCCCAAATCAATGCATCAACTATCCCACTGTTCTTCAATGACCTATACAATCACACTACTAAACTTATTAATGGAATTTTCGCAAAGGGAAAAAAATCTTTAAATGACTCCAAAGAAGTTTCAAAGATTTCCCTTAAGTCGAATTATTAATTCTGATTCCTTGAGTAACTATCAGTGGACACTGATTCGCCCTGATTAATATCATATTGTCCCACACCAAAGTGGTCAGACTTACCGGAGCTGGTGGGCCCGTCGATAGTAATAAAGGCAGTAAAATGGCATCTTAAGAATTTCATAGGTTTGTCCAAGGCCATACCAAGCTCTATAGTCTCTCTTGTTTACCTCAATAGCATGTCTGAGAAATGGAAATATATTATTATGCATGTGAGAGTAGATCCAAACAATGCTGATACCCACAAAATACTTGTTTGTCTAAAGTAGCCTGGCCTCGCCCCATCATATACACACACCTGTAAGCCTGAATAGCTGCAGACGTATTCTTCATTTCCATGTACTCATGTCCCATGAGAGTCCAGGCCCCAAGATATCGGGGATTTAATTTTAGGGCTCTCTGAAAATAAAGGGCTGCTTTCTCATGCTGGGAACGTAAACTGTAATAATTACCTGAGAAGAACAACAAAAAAATAAGAACTAGAGAATCACAAATAGAAACTCCCTGGGATAAAAAGAATGTAGTTGGAGATAAAACCAGCATTTTGTCTATTTCATCTGGCTCAGGGCAAATTTCCCAAAATTAAGCATGTGTAAAATTGCTATCTTCTGTCATGCAGTAAAAACATACAAATCTAGAAAAGTTTCTACAGCAAAACATAGGATCTAGTGTCCTATGAAAAAACACCTTGAAACAGTATTTAAAGATAGAGAAGCTTTAGAGGTAAGATGGGGAAAAGCAAAAGACTAGTAACAGAACCTCAGCTTTTAAATAGCCATATTATGGCAATAGAGGAGTGAAAAGGAGGAGATATGACTAAAGAGGAATTAACAAGGAATTTGGGTAGAACAATGATATTGATTAATGGTAGAAGGGGGGGGGGGGGAAGGTAAAGCTGCTACAAAGAAGCCAATTTAGACCAATGCCTTGGGAACAGATGCCAACAAGGAAAGATGTGCTGTGGACAGTAGGGTCAGGCAAATGGATGTCAGTTTTTCTTCCTTCAAGTCTCTCCACATTTCTTCTCCCTTCAGAATCTCAGACCCTCTTTTCCCCTGTCTCTATCACATTCTTTCCTTTATATGGTTATATTAGAAAAATAAAAGATTTTTCTTATAATATAATTATTTTAATAAGTTTTATTCTGAATATGCTGAATTGTTTAAATGATTAAATTTGTTTTTTGGTCAATACCCATGATTTCATTGGTACAGGAAACTCCTGGTGAGAAAATATCCTCATCAAATCAGTGCAGATAGCAGCTATTGCCCTGAAGAATTCCTGGGGCACTAAAAGGTTGGTAAGTGAATTTCATTAGGTTACATAACTGGCTGGTATTAGAAATAGGACCTGACCCTGAAGCTAACTCTCTTAACTTACCATGTACCCTCTTGAATGTTTTAAATATTTCTCTTTTAAGAAAAAAGCAACATAACTCTAAGTTCTTACAACTAATTTTTCCAAAGGGTCAGAAAAGGGAACAAAGACACCTCAGGTCCATCTATTGTTCTGAAATCTGCAATTTGACCAGTTCTCTTGGGGATCTAGTCAAAATTCTCCTTCATCCCCATTTTACTTTAAAAGTCCTCATTACTAGGACTATTCAATTTGAGAACTCTCCTCAGTTTGTTTATACCACCCTAATGCTAAGAGATTAAGAAATGAATCTAATACTTTTAAGTATCCTCTCAAGGAAAAATAAGGTTCTCCTATCATCATGAAATATAGTGTTTGAATGCTTACCACACTTTAACAGGAACACCTATTCATAAGAATATTCACAATATTGCCAGTTAGAAAAAAAAAAAACCAACAAACCTCTACCCTTCTTTTTTAACACATCTACTTCTAGGAATGACTTTTTTTGGTGGTTTTTTCCTAGATGAGGATGGCATTTTCCATCCAAAGTTTATTGGAATTGTTTTAGATCAATGGACTGCTGAGAAGAGCTAAGTCTATCATAGCTGATCATCACACAATCTTGCTTTGCTCCATCCATTGTTTTTCTGCTTCTACTCACTTCACTCAATATCAGTTCATGGAAATCTTTCCAGGATTTTCTGAAATCAATCTGTTCATCATTTCTTACAGAACAATAGTATTCTACTACATTCAAATACCAAAACTTATTCAGCCATTCCCCAGTTGATGGATATCCACTCATTGTTCAATTCTTTGCCACTACAAAAAGAAATGCTATAAGCATTTTTGCACATATGGATCCTTTTCCCTCTTTTATGATCTCTTTGGAAGGACTAATTTCTTTACTCCTTTCCCCTACTTACTCCCAGCACTCCAATTAGAAAAATGACTTTTACCTATTACACAGCAGGTCTCTACCCGATATTTGTCAATTTCACACAGATTATGAGCCAGATAGCTCAGTTCAGGTTTCATGCTCTGAAGGGAGAGAAAAAAATTAATTCAATAATGGAAAAAAGGAATCCCTAGAACTTCTCAAAAAATAAAAGTTAACTGGAAGAAAAATTATTAATTCAGCTGGATGATATCCATACCCAAATCAGTGTTACTTAATAAAAGTCAAGACAGAAAGGAAAAGCAGCTCACCCTAACATAGAGCAAATTGGAGAATGTATCCATATTTTCAATCCTATAGGGGTCTTGCTTCCTTAATTCATTGAAAATAGAGAGGGCTTTGTCAATATCTGCACAATGAAGAGAGTTCAGTAAGTATAAGATACTTCTTTGATGGTATGATAACATTTTAGTATCCTGCCTTGCTTACCTCTGATATTGTGATAGGCAACCGCAATTTGGGAAATGATGTACGTGCTCTTAGAAAAGCCCACATCAATGAGAGACTGATACTTCTGTAGGGCCTCCTCTATCAGCTGCAATTCTGTGTATATATGAGCCAAAAAAAATTCCTTCATCCAGGTGTCTGGCAAAGACAGGAACTTCAGCTGGCAGCAATTAAGATCCAAAGAAAAGATATATTTACAAATTAGCCATTTATGTTCCCAACTCCCTCCCAAACATCAACCAAATAACCAACCTAGGTATCTACTATGGGCTTGGCACTTTTATTAAGCAAAATAAAAGATAAGATTCCCAACTTCAATATTTTTAAACTCTAATTTAAGAAACAAAATCAACATAGAAAATAACAATGATCAACAAAAGACAGTGTAATTAAGTGCTATATTGTAACAGTTTTTTTAGTAAGGAATTCTGAAAAGGGCAAATTAGAGAAGGCTTCAAGGAGAAGGCAGAACTTCAAAAAGAGGCTTTGAAAAATGGTTAGCATGTAGATGAGAGAAGAAAAAGATACCACAAGTGAAAAAACAGATGGGAAGAAATTAGTCTAGACTGTGAAGAGGACTTAAGAAATGAAGCTATAAGGAATAAAGGGTTTAAGCATGGAAGAGGGAGAAATAAGTCTCTGTCTCTCATATATACATATATATTTTTATGATATATATATGTAATACCATATATGTATATATATTTCAGCATGTATATATGCATTTACATACACACACATATATATAGTAGTATAGTTGTGTAGCATATAGATGTGATAGAATTTTCTTTAAAAAGGGGAAAAAAGAAAAGTCAAAACTTGATGGTACCACTGCCAGAGAAAGGGAAAAGTTGAAAAGCTTGTTTGCAAGGAAAAAGGAAGAGTATAGTTTTTGAAATGTTGAGTTTGAGGTAACCACAAAATATCTTTATGGAAATGCCCAGCAGAGAGAGTAAGGTGACTGAATCTTGGATGAAAGGACAGAAGAAGAGATGCAGATTTGGAAGTCATCAAAAAACATCTTCATTGGGGGAGAAGGGACAGAAAGATCCGAGAAGGAAAGAAGACAATTCTTGGCTCTTAGTGCTAAGGGGCAGCTAGCTGGCACAGTGGATAGGGCACTAGCGCTAAAATCAGGAGGACCAGAGTTCAAATCCAGCCTCAAACACTTAATACTTCAGAGTGGTATGATCCTGGGCAAGTCACTTAACCCCAACTGCCTCAACCAAAAAAAAAAAAGAGAGAGAGAGACATTTGTTGCTAGTCTCTTTTGATAGACATTAATACTTGAAAAAAAAAAAACAGAAATAAACTCTAAAGATAATCTAGCTCTAAAAATCCTGGAAATACAACTATATTCATCTAATTCAATTCTTATGGTCATAAAAAAAATATTTCTAAATTATAGGGCAAGCAAGGCTTTAGTCCTCTTGGAAGGTAACAAAGTTTAGATACAATAAAACTTCATATCAAGAGATAATGTTCTACTGTGAATGGATCCAACCATTCTGGAGAGCAATTTGGAGCTATGCTCAAAAAGTTATCAAACTGTGTATACCCTTTGATCCAGCAGTGTTTCTACTGGGCTTATATCCCAAAGAGATCTTAGAGGAGGGAAAGGGACCCACATGTGCAAGAATGTTTGTGGCAGCCCTTTTTGTAGTGGCTAGAAACTGGAAGCTGAATGGATGCCCATCAACTGGAGAATGGCTGAATAAATTATGGTATATAAATGTCACGGGATATTATTGTTCTGTAAGAAATGACGAGCAGGATGATTTCAGAGAGGCCTGGAGAGACTTGCATGAACTGATGCTGAGCAAAATGAGCAGAACCTGGAGATCATTATACACAGCAACAACAATACTATATGATGATCAATTCTGATGGACGTGGCTCTCTGAAACAATGAAATGTCTCAAACCAGTTCCAATTGTTCAGTGAAGAAAGCCATATACATCCAGAGAGAGGGATATGAAATGTGGACCACAACATAACATTTTCATGCTCTCGACTGATGTTTGCTTGCATTGGGTTTCCTTTCTCAGATATTTTTTGTTCATGTAGATACAATTGTTCTTACACAGCAAGATAAGTATGGAAATATGTATATATATATTCAACTTGTCAAGTATTTTAATATAATTAACATGTAGTGGACTTCCTGCCATCTAGGGGAGGGGAGGGGACTGGGGGGAAAATTTGTAATGGAAAGCTTTGTAAAGATCAATGTTGAGGAACTACCCATACATATGTTATACAAATAAAAAGCTTTAATAAAAAAAGAAAGAAAGAAAGAATGTTCTAATCAAATTTGAAACCAAGCTAATATTAAACATGAAACAAGAATAGCTACAAATGATCACTAACCAGCCAGTGATCTTTAACTTCAAGATCAGATCCCTATATTAAGAAAATAATTTAAAAAAAATATGAGTTAGTCACATTAGCAAGCAAAATTTCAATAAACAAATGAAAGGACTAGCTGACTATTTCAGTTAACTAGTCCACAGGATGGAAAATGCACAAGGGGGATAGATAGATGGCTCAGTGGATAGACTACCAGCTGAAGTCAGGAGGACCCAAGTTCAAATCTGGCCTCAGACACTTAACGCCTCCTAGCTGTGCGACCCTAGACAAGTTACAACCTCAACTGCCTCAGCAAAAAAAAAAAAAAAAGAAAAAGAAAATTCACATGAAAGATTTTTCACAGTTTCTTTCTCAAATTAACAGCTTTTTTTTTGCTTTGTTTTGTTTTTTAACTTACCATCTCTTTGTCTGTGATCAGGTTACACAGCTCCAGCCAAGCTCCCCAGTGTAAAGGTAAAATGTGGGTAGCTTCCACAAAAACATCAATGGCCTCTTTTACCAAGTCCAGCTTCCGAAGCACCACCCCATATCTATGAAGTAAGAAAATCATCAGTGAGAACGAAGCAAAAATTAAGATTTCGCATGACAACTATTATTCAAGTGACCCAACTAACAAAATTCCTAAAGTCAGGAAGATGCTAGTTTAAATCCATCCTCAGACACATACTAGCTATGGCTCTGGACTTAACTTTATCAGCCTCAGTTACCTCATCTGTAAAATGGGGATAATAGTAACACCTACTTCCTGGGTTGTTGTAAAGATAAAAATGCGATAATATTTGTAAAGTACTTGGTAAATCTTAAGAGTGCAACAAACCTAGTGATTATCATACAGAGCTTTATGTTTTACAAAGAGCTCTACTCACAAAAACACCACAGGCACCAGTGCAAGTATAATTGACTTCATTTGAAAGATGTAAAAACTGAGGCTCCTAGAAATTAAGTAACTTGCTAAATATCACACAGTCAATGAGAGATAGAACATGGACTCAACCCAAAGGCTTTAGACTTCTGGCCCAATGCCCTTTTACTTTGTCCTGGTGCCTTGCTATATTCTCTTCTCACAAAAAAACTCAGGAAAAAAAAACAAAAAACCAAAAACTTCCAATGATTTTCCAAACTTACAGATAAAGGCCAAACCCATCAAGTTCTCGTGCCTGATGCTTTTTGCTGAGTTCAACTCTTAGCTCTCTTAGGGCTTCATTCTTCACCTGTCCTTTCTCCAAAGGACCTATGGACCAAAAAAAAATCTCTGAAGATCAAACTAGTTTGTTTTATTCTTTTAGTTTTAACTATTCCTGTGGCATTCACACTTGCTTAGTAATTCTAAAAAACAATGGCTACAAGGAACCAGTCAACCTTAAATTTTTCTTAATTTGGCTGAAAAGAGAGGCCTTTGGCCATTCAACTTTTATACAGCCCAACAATCATACCTAACAAATACACATCAGTTTGCTAGTTATTTTTTTCCAAAAGGTAATTTGAGGAACTTCATACCCAAACTGTCAACTGTTTCATCATCCTTTTTCTTTTCTCCAGACTGCAAAGGAAAATAAAAAAGTAGGGTTTTACTGTTCACTCTTGTTTTTCTTACTAAAGCTTTCTATTTTCAAAACATGCATGGAAAATTTTTCAACATTAATCCTTGCAAAATCTTGTGTTCCAATTTCCCCCCCTCCTTCCCTTCCTCTCCCTTAGAGAGTAAATTATCCAATATATGTTAAACATGGTAAAAATATATGTTAAATCAAATACATGCATACATATTTGCACAATTATCTTTCTGTATAAGAAAAATCAAAAAAAAAAAAAAAAGAAAAACATGAAAAAGAAAATAAAATGCAAGCAAACAACAACAAAAAGAAAGAAAATGCTGTGTTGTGATCCACACTCAATTTCCACAGTCCTCTCTGACTGTAGATGGCTCTCTTCATCACAAAATCATTGGAAGTGGCCTGGATCATCTCATTGTTGAAAAGAGACACGTCCATCAAGATTGATCATCATATAATCTTGTTGTTGCCATTTTACTGTTCATTTCTAAATTTATTTATAACAATAAAAAATTAGTCTATATTCTTAAGGGCCATAGTCCACTCAAAACAGTATCTACAACTGCCAATACGTCTATTTGTCCTACTTCATCACTCTCTGAAGTTCTGATGATGTATTTTTTTTTTTTTTTTTTTTTTGCTTTTTGCTGAGGCAATTGAGGGTAAGTGACTTGCCCAGGGTCACACAGCTAGGGAATGTTATGTGTCTGAGACCAGATTTGAACTCAGGTCTTCCTGACTTCAGGGCTGGTGCTCTATCCACTGCGCCACCTAGCTGCCCCCTGATGATGTATTTGTACTCAAAAGAATATATATTATGATGATCAACTATGAAAGACTTGGTTCTTCTCAGTGGTTCAGTAATCCAAAGCAATAAGACTTTGGACAGAAAATGTCATCTTCATCCAGAAAAAGAACTAAGGAGACTGAATATAAATCAATACATGCTGTGTTCATTTCTTTTTTCTGTTTTTTTTTTTTTTTTTAAATCTCTCACATGGTTTTTCTCCTTTCCTCTGATTTTTCTCTCCCAATATGATTCATAAACCAATGTGTATTAAAAATAAATTTTAAAAAATATATCTTCCAAGGGACAGGTAGGTGGCACCAGCCCTGAAGTCAGGAGGACCTAAGTTCAAATCTGGTCTCAGACACTTAACACTTCCCAGCTGTGTGACACTAGGCAAGTTACCTAACCCCAATTACTCAGCAAAAAAACCCAAATACACACACACATCTTCCATATTTCAGAAAATGTTGCTCTTTTATCTATAAATGCTTTTCTATAACTTTTTAATATCATGAAGTTCTTTTGAATAAAGTATGTAGAAAGAAAACTGTAAAGTCTATAAGTACAATTTTTAAAATTAGTTTAATAACACTATACTCAATTTCACAATTTAAATGAGCTGGCCAAAAGGTGCTCTTTCATGACTCACATCTTTATTGCTACACATCAGACACTTTGAAGGTACATTATATGACAAGAAAAACATCAAACAGCACTGAAAAGGTCCTTATAGTTCTGGAAGGCCAAGAAATGTGGGCAAAGTGCCTTCAACCAATTTTAACAGCTTTGAATGAAACAAAATGCACCAAATGAGATTTTAGATCAAGATAGTCCAGGCTACCTTGTACCTCAACAAATATTTCTAAGTTTCTTCTATCACCCTAGTGGGTTATTTAGGAAGTTATTTCAATAAGGAGCCCTTTGCATACCTATTGATACCACAATTTAAGAGGAACATCTAGTTCTCTGGACTCTCCCATAAAGACTATAAATATTGTTACTATATCTTTAAGAGACAAATGGGATTTTGAGGGGAAGTTTGGAGTTACAGTTGTATTATAACTGTCATTCTAGGAGGTTCTCCATATGAAATCAAGGACAATTTATTCAATTATGTTCTATGAATAGTTCTGAAGAAGAAGTACAAAAAGTTAGGAGAAACTTCTTTCTTTTTAATACTGTCTTAACTGTTAGTTCATGAAGAAACATCATAAAAACAGTTTTGTGGAGTCCATAAAAAACTCGAGTTTATAATGCATTCTATAGCAACTATTAACCTCTGATGGCTGAAGACAAAAAAATTAAAGTAGCTTATTCTTGAGAAATTAAATTTAACTTTTTTTTTTTTTTTGCTGAGGCAATTGAGGTTAAGTGACTTGCCCAGGGTCACACAGCTAGGGAATGTTAAGTGTCTGAGACCAGATTTAGAACTCAGGTCCTCCTGACTTCAGGGCTGGTGCTCTATCCACTGTGCCACCTAGCTGCCCCTAAATTTAACTTTTGAGAAGAAATATGAAGAGAATTCTTGAGAGACATTAATTAGTATCTTGAGCCAACCAAATGGTAGAACTGTGTTTCCAAGAGGGAAAACAAATCATTTGCCATCAAACTAAGGTTACTCTGGCTATACTCTCTCACAACTAAAATACTGTAAATAATTGTCCATTTTATTAGTGATTCTACCATTAATAAATTATACACCCAGTAACTTTAACATTTATTTAATCCTGAAAAATAAGGTGGTGTCCAATAAGAAAATCACATTAAGCATCCTTATAGGTGCTACAGCCACAACTAAAGACCCAGAAAAATTTTTGCTATCAAAGTCCTTGGCATCGTCAAATAATTCAACATCAAAAGCTGATTCATTTTTTTGTGGCAGAAATGCCAAAGAGGCATTAATATCTATTTTGCTGCTGCAACCTAAGGACTATGGCAATTTTCCATTTCATTTGCAAATAAAACTCCTTTGTATTATCTTCTCAATTAGAATATGGGATCCTTAAGAGTTTGGACTATAGTACTTTTCTGTTCATAGTCTCAGCACTTAGAGCAGTGTTTGCATATAATAAGCATTTAATAAATGCTTCTTTCATATCTGGAAATAGTACTCACTAGGTATCTTGAATACATATACAGGAAATAGGCTTTCTGGCTCTTGCAACCCCGAAGGAAGTGAGCTGCCCGATCATATTCTTTTACATCAAAGTAGGCCTTGGCTAGAGTGTAAGCATCCAAATCTTGTGCATCTTCCTAGAAAAGAAAATTTGGGGAGATGTTTTTTTTCTTATACGGGAAAAGAAAAACAATGAGATTTAGGTAATACATCTGTGAATTTCTTTATCAATATTGAAAATTTATAATAAGAAAGCAACTAAATTTCTAAAAAGAAAATTTCCTATTATTTTAATGTTAAACTCATCACTCATATTAACGTAAACCAAGAAACATACCTAGGAAAAACTGAAAATTTGAATACAGGCAAAATCTTTTTGAACTTTCAGAACTTGGCTCTGCTGCTGACTGATATGAATGTCTTAGAAAAGGGATTTAATTATCCTTGTTTGCTTCATAAAAGGGAGGGGAAGTGTTAAAACAATTACCCCCCAAATCACTGTTCACTGTTAAATTACAATAATTCAAGAATAACAAGATGCTAGAAGATTAAAATTTAAGGCTGAAGGACATTACCTATTTATGAGGATATTGCAAACCATATAATATTTAATATTAAAGTTCTATATAAATGCAAAATAATTGCCAATTTGAACTATTCTTTAAAACAAAATTTAAATTCATTTTTAACTTAAAACAAAAAGAAAAAGAATTTCCATGTATACAACACAAGAGAATTCAATGTGAAATCAGGAATCTCCATTTTTCTTTAAAAATTATTTAATAATTATTTTCAAAATATTTCAAAATAATACAAATTATTTTCAAAGCTATCTAAGATGGAGAAAAACAGATTTTTGTGAAAATTTAAAAAAATAGGACTTCATCACCCCAAAAAATCAATCTTCCAGATATGCTAAACATTCCTTTTGTGGCAAAAGATAACAATTTAGGAGTCCCTGTGAATTTAGAGTCTAATTTTGATATGCAAAATCAATAAAAAAGCTTATTAAAGTATAAAGAGTCATATACAACTCTGAATAAGTTGTAATCTCAGTGCAAACCATGAGAAATTATGGAAGAATAATCAAAAGAATAGTTGTTTTGATAGGTAAATAAAATTGAGAAGAAAAAAATGCAAAGGAGAAGAATATGATTATGAGCATATATTTATTAACAAAAGAGGGATGGAAAAAAGACAAAAAACAATAGAATGGGAAAAAAGAAACAATCCTAGAACAAAACTTCCATCACAGAGGAGAGGATACAAAAGTTGAATTTGTTTAAAAGTTATAGAGTTAATAGAAAATATAATTGTATTTAGGATTATGCAAATATATTAAAGTTTTAGAGGATTAGTAAAGTAAAACAAGAAAGATTTTTGTTTTGTTTTGTTTTGTTTTTTTTAAATAAAGTCTGATAGAGTCTAGCTTTTTAAACTGTGGGTCATGACCCCATATCCGGTCTTGCAACTGAATGTGGAGAAGACCGAAAAAATATGATTTATTACCAGTAAATATCTGATTTGAACACCTATTTTATATTCCTATATACGCAGGGTCATATAAAAATTTCTTGGGCAAAAAGGATTCATGAGTGGAAAAAGTTTAAGACACTCAGTGATAGAAAATAAATTTTAAAACTATAACCTTCAATGAATTCCATTATAAAATTTTTAAAAGTTATTAAATGGATTTAATAATTTAATAATATGCAATATAGAAAACACAACTAATGCAGTAAGACATAGGTCTTGTTAGTAAATACAATATTCATAATCATCATATTCTCCTCCTTTGCATTTTTTTCTTCTCAAATATATTTGCCTATCAAAACAACTATTCTTTTGTTTATTCTATAATTTCTCATGGTTTGCACTGAGACTACAACTTATTCAGAGTTGTTTATAACTTTTTATACTTTAATATTCTGCTTTTTTATTGATTTTGCATATCATAAAATTTTCTTCCCTCCCACTAAACTCTAAATTCACAGGGACTCCTAAATTGTCATCTTTTGTCACAAAAGGAATATTTATCTTATCTGGAAGATTGATTTTTTGGGGGGATGAGAGTACAGGTGTGAGTTGAATGTGAAAGGATGATTACCCCCCCCCCAAAAAAGATGTAATTAAGAGATGAGAGGAAGGTACTGAGAGAAAGGGAAAGGGAGAAGTGAAACAGTGTAAATTATTTGCCATAAAAAAGAAGCAAGAAAAAGCTTTTACACTGGAGGGAAAAGGGAGAGGAAAGGGGAAATAAGTGAACCTTACTCTCTTTAGAATGGGCTCAAAAAAGGAACATACACACTCAATATGGATATAAAAATCTATCTTATCCTGCAGAAAAATAGGAGGAGAATGGGATATCAGAAGAGGGGGAGAGTGATAAAAGAGAAGGCATACTGGGAGAGGGAGTGGTCAGTAGCAAAACACTTTTGAGGGGGGAGAGAGTGAAAAAAGAGAGAAAATAGAATAAATGGGGAGGGGAATACAATTAGCAATAGTAACTAAAAAAGTATTTAAAACAAAATTCTCTGATAAGGCCTTATTTTTCAAGCATATGAAAAAGAGCCATACCCCAATTGATAATCAAAAGATATGTTCTGTGCCCAAAAGATTATAAATTCATGCATATCCTTTGACCTTTTTAGCCACTACTAGGCATGAATACCAAAAGATAAAAAAAAAAGAAAAGAAAAAAAGAAAAAAAAAGGGACCTATATGTACAAAAATATTTGTAGAAAGCTCTTATCAGGGCAAAATATTGGAAATTAAGGGAATGCTCATCAATTGGGGAATGGCTGAATAAATTGTCATGGAATATTATTGTTCTAGGAGAAATGATGAGCAGTACGCTCTCAGAAAAAACCTGGAAAGTCTTCTATGAACTCAAGCAAAGTGAAATGTACTAGACACAAAGTAATGGCAATGCTCTGGAATGACCAGCTATAAATGACTTTGCTATTCTCAATAGTACAATGATCCACAACTACTCTGATGGACTTATGATGAAAAATCCTATCCATACCCAGAGAAGAATTTTCTGTGATTAGATTGAAGTATTCTCCCTCTTCCCTCTCTTTCCTTTCTTCCCTTAACTATTTTTGGAAGGTTTTTTTTTTGTTTTGTTTTGTTTTTAAACCAGGGTTGGGGATCTAGGTTTTTTTTTTTCCACAACATGACTTATGGAACTGTTTTGCAGAATTTCATATGTGGTTAATGGGAGTTGGTAGTCTGGAACCCAAAAAATTTAAAAGCAAATGTAAAAAAAATTGTTTTAAATGTAACTGAGGAAAAACATTAAATAAATTTTTAAAAAGAAATAAGAAAATTATGCGTATATCACTGACAATAGAATAGAAATATTAAACATCTACACACTTAATGGAATAGGAAAATTATAAGGGAAAATTTAAATAGCCAGAGATTTCAAAGTACCCCAATAATGGAGTATTACACACAAAAATAAATAAATATTAACATTAAAAGTTGAAGAGAAGGCTGATCTGCACTGGTGGGGGGCGGAGCCAAGATGGCCGAGTACAGACACTACTCTCTGTGAGCTCCTCTGATTTCCCTCAGACCCAGAACAAATTAAGCCTCTGAACTGGTTCTGGAGTGAGGGCTCTCTCAAACACTTGGAGTACAAAACATTTCCATCAAAAGTTACCTTGAAAGAACTCCGGAGCAGGTCTCGGGCAGGGATCGGGCCGCTTGCTGCTCTCAGGCGCCAGTGCGCAGCCGGGGTGGGAGACCGGGGCTGGGACGGAACCTGGTGGATTCTAGGCACCCAGGAAATCCCTGGGAGACGCTTGGGCCACTTTGCTCTGCTTGTGGGCAGGTGCCTTTGGTAAAGGGTGGATTGAGAGCAGCTGAGAGCAGCGGGCCTGGCCCGCCCAGCCCCACAATGGAAGTCAACTACAGGAACTGCCCCAGGGAAAATTGAAGCAGCTGCGGGTCCCCTGCTTTAAACAGACCTCAAGCTCTAAAAAATGAGTAAGAAACAGAAGACAGCTCTCACCATAGACAGCTTTTATGGAGAGAAAGAAAGAAGAGATTCTAAGAGGCAAAGGTACAGCAGGAGTGCAATGTAGGCTAGGGAAGACCTGCGCAAAGGCACAGATATAAGAGGACAGGAAATAGAATGCTATGTATCAG
This sequence comes from Myrmecobius fasciatus, assembly GCA_023553655.1. Taxonomy (NCBI): domain Eukaryota; kingdom Metazoa; phylum Chordata; class Mammalia; order Dasyuromorphia; family Myrmecobiidae; genus Myrmecobius; species Myrmecobius fasciatus. The sequence continues at coordinate 16,054 of JAJPUD010007884.1, read as the reverse complement.
CAGAGGGAAGCCAATTTGGAATATGAAGTGCACAAAGGAGTAATATTTAATAACCTGGAATGATAGGCTCCATGGAGATTGTGAAGGCTGTAAATGCCAAAAGAAAGAGTTTATATTTGATCCTAGAGACAATAAGAAGCCATTTGGAAGGCACTAAATATGAATGGTCAAAAATACAAAGAAAACAAGTTTAGAAAGGGGACATAGACAAAATTACCTTAGTAATTCATTCTGGAAAAAAAAATGACTAAGTTTATAGTTTAATATACAACTTCTTTTGGACTTGAAAAATGTTGGCAGAGGGGCAGCTAGGTTGGCACAGTGGAGAGAGCACTAACCCTGAAGTTAGGAGGACCCGAGTTCAAATGTGACCCCAGACACTTAACACTTCCTAACTGTGTGACCCTGGGCAAGTCACTTAACTCCAATTGCCTCACGAAAGAAAGAAAAATGTTGGCAATTAAATTCATAATGTTTTGTTTTTTAAACCAAACTTCCCATGAAAAAGTTTTCTTTGTCTTTATTCCCAATGAATGGGATACACTGAGTGAAGACCTTTCATGGGAATGTGGCCTTGAACTATGACTTGAGACTTTACAATTAACAAGTTGAACTACAGCTAAAAAGCTGCAGATGTCCGATTGTCTTGGATGAACATTTTCCCTGTTTCCCTCCCACTTCAATTATCATTTAAGTACTTCCTCGATGAAGGCTTTGGGAATTCAGGTAACAATTCTCTCATCCAAGAATATTTGCTTGTATAGTGGTTCTCTAGGGAAATTTGAATTAAGAGTTTGTTATTTACTAATATTCTTTTGTTTCTGGGCTAGATTTCCGTGTTTAGAGTATAAGCCTGGACTCCCCCAGAGAATGGAAGACAATGGGGGTGGGGGAAGGAAATGGTTCTGCATCCAGGTTCTATTTAACCTTGTGATTTGCACTTTGTGCTTTGCACTCCTCTATTGACTCCTTGTCTGTTAGGGATTGTCCTTCCTTGTGAGATCATCATAAATCCTTTTTTCTTTTCTTTCTTTCTTTTTTTTTTTTTTTTTTGCTTTTTCACCTTGAGTCTGATTTTTTTTTAATTAAAGCTTTTTATTTATAAAGCATGCATTTTCAACATTGACCCTTGCAAAGCCTTCTGTTCCAAATTATTCCCTCCTTCCCTCCACCCTCTCCCCTAGATGTCAGGTAGTCCAATACCTGTTAAGTATGCTACAATATATATTAAATCCAATATATGTATACATATTTATACAGTTAACTTGCTGCACAAGAAAAATCGGATCAAGAAGGAAAAAAACAAAACTGGGAAAGAAAACAAAATGCAAGCAAACAACAACAGAGAGAGTGAGAATGCTATGTTGTGGTCCACAGTCCTCTCTCTGGTTGTAGATGGCTTCCTTCATCACTGAACAACTGGAACTGGTTTGAATCATCTCATTGTTGAAGAGAGCTACATCCATCAGAATTGATTGTCATAATAATCTTGTTGTTGCCATGTATCATGATCTCCTGGTTCTGTTCATTTCACTCAGCATCAGTTCATGCAGGTCTCTCCAGGCCTTTCTGAAATCATCCTGCTGGTTGTTTCTTACAGAATAATATTCCATGACATTCATACATCACAATTTATTCAACCATTCTCCAATTGATACGCATCCTTTCAGTTTCCAGTTTCTTGCCACTACAAAAAGGGCTGCCACAAACATTTTTGCACATGTGGGTCCTTTTCCCTCCTTTAAGATCTCTTTGAGATATAAGCCCAGTAGAAACACTGCTGGGTCAAATGGTATGCACAGTTTGATAACTTTTTGAGCACAGTTCCAAATTGAAGAGTCTCTGATTTTTTAATTTGAGTAAGGGTCACTGTCCCCTACACTAACAATACACATGCAAAACCTAAGCAAAATTCTTAAACACTAGATAAATAACAGTAAAGGTTTAAGATTCACTCTGGGAGTCAGGGTCAAGATGGTAGAGTCAAGGAGGAACTTAACCTAAGCTCTTCCGCAACACTCCCCCCCCCCCCCATATACTTTTAAATAAATCTAGGAAAGGCAGACCTTAAATTCTAGAATGGCAGAACTCACAAAAAGACAGAGTGAAACTATTTTCCTGCCCTAGAAAACTTAGAAGGCCAGCAGAAAGGTGGGTTGAACAAAGGTGAGTGAAGAGTACAGTCCTACACAGACTGTACCAGTGCAGATCAAACCTCAGCACCCCAGGAGCAGGCCTTGAGGTAACTGAATCAGTGGCAGCAGTGGTGGTTTCCAAGCCTCAAAACCCACAGACAGTAAGGGGATCAAAACAGATAAAAGGAGATTTACAGGAATCCCTCTGCTGGCACCAGGGGGCAGGACTTGTAGCATTGACTAATGTAGATCCATGTTGCAGATATGGATCTTAGTCCCAGTGTGAGGAGGAGCACTAGCACAGCAGGGCTTACAGCTACAGGGGAGCAGGGACTCTCCTCACAGTTCCAGGATTGAAATGAATGCTTGTGGTCACTCACAAACCAAATCACAGTAGAAAAGAGTAATAAACACATCTCTCCCTATACCTTGGAAGAGCCAAAAGCTTATGGGTTTTTAGAATTACCTCTGAAAACAGCTGCACAAAAAACCTGAAGCTTCGGACATTGCCCCCTCCACTTGAGAAGCAGAGCCCCACTTTAATATGGAGTTAAATTCAATAAATAGGCTGGAAAATGAGTAAATAACAGAAAAAAATTTCTGACTATAAAAAATGACCTTGCCACTATATTCAAAATATGAATTGGTGTCATTCCCTGATAGAGATCAAAACGGATTTTGAAAATCAAGTTAAGAGAAGTAGAAGTAAAACTAAGAAGAAAAATGAGAGTGGTATGAGAAAATCATGAAAAAAAAAAGTCAAAAACTTGGTAAAGGAGATAACAAAAAAATTCTGAAGAAAATAATACCTTGACATACAGACTACCCCAAATGGAAAAAGAAGCACAAAAATTCAATGAAAAGAGGAATGCATTGAAAAGCAGGCCTGGCCAAATATTCTATTCATATATATATATTCTAGTGTTATATAGATATTTAGATTCTAATATGTAATAACATATTCTAGATACATACAAAAATTCACTGAAGAAAAGAATTCCTTAAAAAATCTCTCTCCCTCTCTCCCTCTCCCTTTCTTTCTTTCTTTCTTTTTTTTCCTTCCCTCTTTCTTGATGAGGCAATTGGGGTTGACTTGCCAAGGTTCACACAGCTAGTAAGTGTTAAGTGTCTGAGGTCAAATTTGAATTCGGGTCCTCCTGACTTCAGGGCTTGTGTTCCATCCCTTGCACCATCCAATTGCCCCATAGCTTCATCTCCTTGATGATACAGTCATAACAACAATAATCACAATCACAACAACAATGATTCAACCATTCTAGAGAGCAACTTGGAACCATGACCAAAGATCTATAAAACCATATACACCCTCTGACCAAACAATACCATATTAGGTCTGTATCCTAAAGAGATTAACATAACAGAAAAGGAAAAGCTCCTATATGTACAAAAATATTTATAGCAGCTCTTTTGGTGGTAGCAAACAACTAGAAATTAAGGCAATGTCCAACAATTGGGAATGGCTGAACAAGTTGTTGTATATGATTGTGATGGAATGTACTGTTATGTTTTAAGAAATGATAAACAGAATGCTCTCAAGAAATCATTGAAATTCTTATATGAATTGATACAAAGTGAAATGAGCAGATCTTGAAAACATGGTCCACAGCAATACTGCATGATGGATGATCTACTATAAACAAAACTCAACAACACAATGATCCAAGACTATTTTATAGGACTTAACAATGAAAGGTGCTATTCATCTCCAGGGAAATAACTGAATGCAGATGACTTTATTTCTCTTAGTGGTTTTTTTGCTTGTATTTTCATTCACACAATGACTTAATGGAAATGTGTTTTGCATGACTATATATAATTTATGTCAAATTGCTTGCCTTCTCAGCCAGATGGCGAAGTGGATAGAACACAAGTCCTGAAGTCAGGAGGACCTCAGTTCAAATTTAAGCTCAGACACTTAACACTAACTAGCTATGTGATCCTTGACAAGTCACTTAACCCCAATTGCCTCACCAAAACAGAGTTTTGGTGAGGCACATCTAGTAAGTAGCAAATGTCTGAGGCCAATGTGAACTCAAGTCCTCCTGACTCCAGGACCAGTGCCCTATCGTGCTACCTAGCTGTGCCATCATAACTTTTAGATGCGCTAGTCTGACAGCTGAGCAGATAGGTCCTGATTAACAATTCCAAATAAATGTTTCATAGACTTAAATTCAACATGTCTATTTCTATGAAAGTCACCATCACTCTTCTAGGCATCCAGGTCAACAATAACATCAAGAGTATTTTTCCAAGTTTATTAAATATTACTCCCCTTTATATCTTTTATATTCCAGACAAATTGGCCTCCTTTTTGCTGCTGACACATAATGTTCCATTTCCTGTCCTACATCTATGCCTTTGTACAGGCATTTCTACAATCTGCAGTATACTTCTGCTATACCCCTGCCTCTTAGTTACCAAGTGTTAACTTTGCAAATATTTTTTTACATATATATCCCAATAGAATATGACTTCCTTCAAAGCATATAATTTTTGTCTTTGAATTCCCAGCACTGAGCATAATTCCTGGCATGTAAGGGGCACTTCATTGATTTACTAATTGACAGAAATGGAGAAAATCAGAAAAAGACTCTGGGAAGAATTAGGATTAAATTTAGGGCAGGAAGAGACCTTAAGAATCACTTAAAGATGATGAGCACTGAAGCACAGGGAGATTAAATAATTTGCCTAAGTCACACACAAATATCAGAGACAGAAGCTCTATTACTACTACAAATTATCCCTCTCTCCACTGTGCTGCCGCCTCTTAGAGACCATTTTACTGAACTTTAAATGATGCATAAAAATAAGAAAGGAGACATTTCAGGCACAGGATATACTGACAACAAAGGCATAAGCACATGTTCAAGAGCCATGAGTAGTCTGATTTAGTTTAATTACAGCACACGGATAAGTTAGAAAGGTATTGAAAGTCTTAAATGCCAGCAAAAGAGTTTGAAATGTACTTAGAGGAACCACTAAATATTGAGCAGAAGAGTGAAATAACAAATCTATGCAAAGATTATTCTGAAAGGTCACAGAACACGAATGAATATAAATTACTAGGAAGAAAGGGATTAAACCTTTCCTATGAAGAAGTGGTATGATATAATGACATATAACAAATACCTAGTTAAAAATCAATACTCCCAGAAATTTGGAGCTATGCTCAAAAAGTTATCAAACTGTGCATACTCTTTGACCCAGCAGCATTTCTATTGGGCTTATATCCCAAAGATATCATAAAGGAAGGAAAGGGACCCACATGTGCAAGAATGTTTGTGGCAGCCCTTTCTGTAGTGACTAGAAACTGGAAACTGAAGGGATGCCCATCAATTGGAGAATGGCTGAATAAATTATGGTATATGAATGTCATGGAATATTATTGTTCTGTAAGAAACAACCAGCAGGATGATTTCAGAGAGGCCTGGAGAGACTTGCATGAACTGATGCTGAGTGAAATGAGCAGAACCAGGAGATCATTATACACGGCAACAACAATATTATATGATGATCAATTCTGATGGACATGGCTCTCTTCAACAATGAAATGTTTCAAACCACTTCCAATTGTTCAGTGAAGAAAGTGTATATCACCCAGAGAGAGGGATGTGAAATGTGGACCACAATATAACATTTTCATATTCTCAATTAATGTTTGCTTACATTCTGTTTCCTTTATCTGATATTTCTTTCTTGTAGATATGATTTTTTTTGCACAACAATGCTATGTGTGGAAATATGTATACATATATTCGATTTGTCAAGCATTTTATCATAATTAACATGTAATGGATATCCTGCCATCTAGGGGAGGGGTGGGGATTAGGGGGGAAAAATTTGTAACAGAAAGCTTTGTAAAGATTAATGTTGAAGAATTACCCATACATATGTTTTGCAAATAAAAAAAAATCAATACTCCCTGTTATCTAGTCACAATATAACACTAACTATGGAAGTTACTTTACTACCCTGAGCCTAAAGTTCTCCATCAGTTAAAATGAGAATAATTAATCCCTGTTCTGCCTTCCTTCACAAAGCTGAATGTGGAATGAAAAGTTTTAAAGATTAAAGTCTAGCCTCTAGTTTTATGGAAAAGGAACCTAGAGACAGGAAATGACTGGAGACATGCTTAGCAAAATGCAAAAAGTATGACAAAATTGGAAGCACCTGTGTTGTAGTAGCAAGAACATTTGCCATGCAGTTGTTTAGTGGAACCTGGAGAAAAAAATTAACTGGAGACATGTAAGCTGTCTTCAAGCTACTCTCCCAATCCAGGGTTTGCTTTATCATCAATTACCTAAAAATAAACTATGCCCAACCTCTACCACCAACTCGGTTAATCCTACAGTACTCAACCTCACTCAGTCTCTCACTCCAATCTTGCCCACTCCTGCTGTGCCCTCTGGAATTCATCTTTTATGTCAACAAATTTCCTTTTTTTTTTGGACCTCTTCCTCCCATTTGGACCATCTTCTTGCTCTAAGGGAGACCTGGGCTTCCCCTAAAGAATATAACATGCCTTGCCACTTTCTCCAGCACTGGCTGAACCTTAATTCACACAACCTACACAGAGTTGGAATGCTTTTTCCCCACTGCTACCGATTTTGTGGATATCATTCAGAAACCTCTCCTTTCACTTAATTACAATTTTTCCACCTTCCTAGGTCATTTTTCCTCCATTCTCAAAGAATTCAGCACCTGGCTCATTGTCTTCCTCTCCTTCCTAGCTCCTTTTTTTATTCTTCCACATTTTTGTTGATAATTCCTCAAACACCCTAACTTCTCAGTCCATCACTCTCAAGTTCTATGACCAAATCTTCCAATCTTCCAAGTCTTCTTCCCATTTCCCATTCTGGATTTCACTATACTCACAAGTATTCAATTCTACTTTCTTGACCCAAATTTTTGACATTCCTCTAACCACAACCTTCTAACATTCCATTCTCTCCCAATAACTCACTTCTCTGAAACCTTTTCTTGAAGTGATTCTTGCCAGCAATCACCTAGCAAAATGCCCCACAGTTACAGAGCCTTTGCACTGGCTTTTCCCTATAGCTGGAATACACTTACTACATCTTCTCATAGAATCCTATTTTTCAAGATGTAGTTCAAACACCTTCTTCTATATGAAGCATGGTTCTCTCAAACTACAAATGCAATTCCAACCTTGCATATATGTTGTTATTGTTGTTGTTTTTTCTTTCATTCTCAACGAGGACCATTACATCAGGTAGGTAATGTCATGACATGCAAGTGAATTAGATTTAAGTGAGGGAGGGCTGTGCAAAGTCATCTGCCTCATTTTTTCCTCCAGAGCCATCTGGATCCAGATATAGATCAGGACAACTGGAGATGGACCTCATAAAACACATGTGTGTACACACACACGTACACACACACACAGTAGAAAGTTTTGGTTTTTTCTCTTTATATCCACATCATCTTGCACAGAGCTTTTAACATTTTTTTATCCCCACTACTGACTCCTTTTTGCCTGAGAAATTTTTATGTAACCCTGGTTATATAAGTATATAAAATAGCTATGCAAATCAAACATTTATAAATAATAAATCATAATTTCATGACCTCCACATTCAGTTACAAGACCCCATATGGGATCACAAACCACAGTTTGAGAAACTAAGATCTAGCAAAGTATGTCATGTTTGTTGCTGTTGTTCAGTTGTGTCTGAATTCATGTCCCCATGAACTAACTTGTCCATGAGCTTTTCTTGGCAAAGATCTGGTGTGATTTGTCATTTTCTTCTCCAGTTTTAAGCAGACAGAAGTTAAATGACTTGCTCAGAGTCACATGGTATCTCTACTCTTTCTGACTCCAAGTCCATAGCTCTATCCATTATGCCACCTTATTACTTCCACACGCCATGTACTTAAAAAGTATTTGCTAACTGTCTGAAGTTTATGGAGGGCTGTCAAATGGAAGAGGAATTAGATTTGCTCTACTAGGACACAAATGAAAGAACGAGAAGCATACTAAGTACATATTACAGAGCTGAATACAGGTTCAACATAAAGACAAAACTTCCTAAAATTTAGAAGTGTCCTAAAGTAAAGCATGCTGTTCACTAGATAAGGGGAATGGCTTATAATCAATCAAAATTTCTAAGTGGAGACTAGATAACTGACTGTCAAGTCCAAGATATTGTAGAGGGTAATCTCTAAGAAAGAGTTAAAGAATGAAAAAAGACTATTAGGTCATGCAGAGTTAGGGCTCTCCCATTTACCAGCTGGATAGCTCTGGGCAAATCACTTTATTTCTTAAAGTCTGTTTTAGTCTCAGTCTTAGTTTAAGGAAACTCAGCCAAATGATCTCTAAGGCCCTTTCCACCTCTACACCCTATGCTATTCACTCAGTTTACTCCTTTGAGCTTTGGTTTTTCTCATTTCTAACGTGGAGACAATAATACCTGAATTGATTCCCTTCTTTTTTCCTTAACAAGAACACCACAAGAGGTCAAAGAAACACGGTATGTAAAGGGTTTTGTAAATGTTTTGTAAATTCCGGGCCGGGAGATGAGGTCATTATTCAGGCACTTGTAATGGAGGTGTGGGATAGGGTGGGAAAACTCATTACCTCAGTGATGGGTGGAGGTGGAGGCAGCTCCGATAGGGGCAAGGGGGCCAGGGAGAAGGCCAGTTCCGAGGCCCTGAAACAGAGAAAGGCCGAGCAGTGAGGGAAAGAGGTACCTGCAGCAGAGGGCCCAGGCCCGACTTCCCACTCATTCTCCTGAAGCCTTACCATTTACCACTATGTTGCAAACCCCGCTCCCGGCTCAGGCCCGCGATCCGGAGGAGTTGCTTCTTGATTTCCCTCAGATCTGAGAAGTCGCTGCAAGTGCCCGAAGCCACCACAGAAGGCATAGATGCCCCGACAACGGAGACCAGAGCAGCCATCTTCCTGGCTCCGTCCCCCTACTCTGGCCAATCACGCGAGATGATACTTGCTGGCGATCACCTAGCAAGGAGCCCCCTGGCTATAGGGCACCTCTAGTGACAGCTAGACCAATCAGAACTAGGGTTTTAAACCCAGTGAAGAATAGGCTGGGTGAGCACAGAGGCTAAGATCTCTGATTGGTTGGAAGTCGTTGAGGCGGGAAAGTCAAAACTAAAATATCAAAAGAGCCCCGACATCTGGGCGGGGGGGAAAAGGAAGAGAGCATCCGCCCTCTCAGGTGCTAGACATAAGCCGGGGACGGTGATTGGATGCTGGACAAACTGTTGGACAGAGCTTCTGTAAAACTGGATGGGACCCTGGAGGCTTGGTTTGTTCCTATGGCGATGAGAGGCGTGGTCAGAATAAAGGGCAAGATTATAATTCTGAGAATTTAACTGAGTATTTGGTGTAGTCGCAGTTTTTTATTTCGACCTGTGTCTGTGGCGGAAAGTGTGCTAGCAGCATTTGCTGTTATGGCTGTAACATATTCTCCAGAGAGGATGACCACCACTTAATTCAATCCAAAAGATGTTAAGTGCCTACTATATGTCTAGCGTTGTGTTAGACTTCATAAATACCCCGAACAAAAGTCGGCTCTTAAGAAGTTTACATTCGAAGCGGGGCTGGGAAGAGGAAGGAAGATGGCTTGATATGTACACAGATGAATAAAAATAAAATGATTTCAAGGGAGAGAACCGCTAACTATGAGGAAGAGAAATAGGAAAAGCCTCAAGTTGAGCAACTAAGCAGTGATTTGAAGGAAGATAGGAATTATTTTTCGGGTTTGAGGAAAGAGAAGAAATTTTCTGTAAGGAACTCAGTCAGCTAATAGGACATTTTGAGTAGTGAGGGAATTGGGAATTATGTCGTTTAGGGATCAATTCAAGGAACTAAGGATGTTTACCAAGAGAAGGAAAAATTTGGGATGAAAATGATCACATTTTTCCAAGTATTTGAAGAGTTGTCCCAGGGAAGAAAGGTTAGAATAGTTTTGCTTAACCAATGAGGAAAGAAGCAGTGAGTTGACGTTGCAGAGGCAATTTTAAACTCCTTATAAAGGAAAACTTCCTAAGAATTAAAGCTATCCAGATAAGGAGTAACCTGCCAGGTGAGTTAGTGAGCTCTATGCACTGAAACTAATTGGAAGTTTAATGACCAATTACAAAGATGTTATAAAGACAAATACAGATCTCTATTTTCACTTGATCTTATATTTACTTATCCGTTTCCTGATTCCCCCTAGAGAAGTTTCATGAGAGCAGGGACTGTTTCTCAGGTTTGTCTTTGTATATAGCCATCTAGCACTGTTCTTTGCACATAATAAGTATTTAATATCTGCTTCTTTAATTATTATAATTTGTCAAAAATGACTGGCATGCTAAAATTTTTTGGTACTTCAAAATAACCCAATTTGAAAGGGTACTGAAATCTGAAAAAGTAAAGGTCAGATAGAGACACATACTTTAAAATATACATATACATGAATTTTCTCTAATATCCTTAGCTATTTAAAGGTAGGAGCAGCTAGATGAGACAGAGTATAGAGTACCAGGCCTGGAATCAAGAAGACTCATCTATCTGTGTTCATTTCTACAGACCTTTACTAGCTGTGTGATCCTGGGCAAATCACTTACCCCAGTTTGCCCCATTAACTCCAGTAAAGATCTGGAGAAGGAACCACTTCAGTATCTCAGCCAAGAAAACCCCATGACTGAAACAACTGAACAACAATAAAATATTTTATTTCATCTCCTAGACTCAACTGGAACCCAGCCATCAGAGAATTTTAAAATGTCACTTCCAAGCCAAGTACATGGAAGTGTCTATTTTGAGGGTGGAAGCAGACAACCAGGTTTGTTCAACAAAAAGTGACCATATAAGGATCTTGAAGGAGACATGAACAAATCGTTTACGTAGAGTGCCACCTGGTGACTACTCCAAACATTGCACTCTGCGCCAAATTCAATTACTTGAGCTGAATGATTAAACGAGAATACAAATTTGCCTGATTCGTGACCCTTCGAAGCTGAAATTCCTTTAAATCATTTCTTAGTGCTGTAAAATGATAAATATATTTGTGCTTACCCCTGGGGCTTATTGTACAAAAAGCCAGTACCGGTACCCACTCTTTCAGTCACTTGAGGAGTGGGCGGCCAGAGTGGACAGTCATCCCGTGGTTAGTGGATCGTTCTGTGACAGTTGTGTCCCTACATAGTTCCAGAGGCCGGGAATCATGAAATATGGATTGCAGCAGATATTGTAATGCATTCCTACACGTATGCCTTACTCAATTAAAAGCTTCAATTAACCTGATACTGATGAATGTTGCAATATCTTCCCAAACTCTAATTCATACATGAGTCACATTAGCCCATCTGACAGACACAGATTTGCTGTATGACTGAGCAAATCATTTTACTTGTTTTAACCTGAGTATACTTCTCAAAATGAAGATAATACTCTCCATAATAATTTACAAGGTTACTTAAATAAACTTAAGATAATGGATATAAAAGCTGCTTGTGTATATAGTACACTTTTGTATATAAGTATATTTATAATTACTCTCCCAAGAAGGAATCTCTTAGGTCTTTAAGGTGTGCAAAAAGCTTTCCTTACAACAGTCATTTAAACTTGAAAACATAAAAATTATTATACTCATTTTATAGATGAGTCTCAGATTAATTAACCTGTCCAGGTTTATGTATCTGAGGAGGAATTCAAATACAATCTAATTCCAAACCCAAAAGTCATTATTTTAATGACCAAATTGATTATCAGCAGTACATGATATCAATCTGTTCTTTTTTAAAATTATTTTCCTGATTATACATGTATATTAGCTTTTTAATACATATTTCTTTATGAATCATGTTGAGAGGGAAAAATCAGAACAAAAGGGAAAAATATGAGAGAGAAAAAAATAGAAAAAAAGAAGTGAACATACATAATATGTGTTGATTTACATTCAGTCTCCATAGTTCTCTTTTTGGATGCAGATGGTATTTTCTATCCAAAATTTATTGGGATTGCCTTGGATTACTGAACCACTGAGAAGAACCACATATCACAGGTGCCATATATCATAGATGATCACCTTGTTACTGTATACAATGGTCCTGGTCCTGCTTGCTCAGCATCAGTTCATGTAAATCTGTCCAGGCTTTTCTAAAATCAGTTTGTTCATCATTTTTTATAAAACAATAATATTCCATTACCTGATATACTATAACTTATTCAGCCATTTCCCAGTTGATGGGCATCTACTCATTTTCCAATTTTTTGTCACCACAAAAAGAGCTGCCACAAACATTTTTGCACATATGAGTAATTTCCCCTCCTTTATGATTTCCTTGGAAATCAGTAGTGGCCTAGTAGTGGCACTGCTGAGTCAAAGGGTATGCAAAGTTTTATAGCCTTTTGGGCATAGTTCCATATTACTCTCCAGAATGGTTGGATCATTTTACAATTCCACCAACAATGTATCAGTGTCCCAGTTTTCCCACATTCCCTCCCACATTTATTATTGTCTTTTCCTGTCATCTTAGCCAATCTGAGAGGTGTGAGGTGGTACCTCAAAGTTGTTTTAATTTGCATTTCTCTAAGCTAGAGTGATTTAGAGCATTTTTTTCATATGACTATAGTTAGTTTTAATTTCATCATCTAAAAATTGTTCATATCCTTTGACCATTTATCAGTTGGGGAATGACTTATATGCTTATAAATTTGACACAGTTCTTTATATATCTTAGAAATGAAGCCTTTATCAAAAACAATGGCTGTAAAAAATTTTCCCAGCTTTGTACTTCCCTTTTAATCTTATTTGTATTGGTTTATTAATCTCTATCTTGTCTACTTCATAGGAATTCACTTTCCTCAGTGTGAAATACTTCAAAATATTTCAGCTCCTACTACTGGAGGAAAACAATAATAATGACTCACATTTGTATAATAATTTAAGTTTTATAAATTAGAGAATAAAAAATTAACCTGAGAATAGTGCTAAGATTGGTGGGGAGGTAAGAGTGATTTGTAATTAATATATAAATTATAAGATGCACTGTAAAAAGAACTAAAAAAGGTAAGGTTTGGAGTCAGAAAGTTTCCCCCACTGGATCTGTATGCCTAAAGAATAACTGGAATCAGTCCAAGACTAGAAAGATATTACTATAGTCTATTCTGATCTCATTAATTCTGGAAAAAACAGGAAGCCTAACATCCCCTTTCTTTCCCTGTATTAACTGGATCTCCTTAAAGGAAGGATAGGAAAGAATAATATTCTTATGCCTGCTCTCCAATTCTGTTCACTTACTTCAGAATCAGCACTGTATTCATATAGATTCTTAATATAGTAATAATATATTCTACTATAGAATTATTCTTCAACATTTAAAAAGATCTATTTATTTCATCATTGCAGATTATACACAGATTATAACCCCATGACTTTTGGCCAAAACAACTTGATAGCCAACCTTCTGGTAATGAGCCTTTTTGAATTCTTTGGCTTGGATAACCAGATGCAAAATCTACCTCCCTCTCCTGCTAACCCCAGCCTATACCAAGCTACTCCAAGCCATTTAACCTTGATAAGACCAGCTAGAACTTGAAGTTCACTGGAACAGTCATTGAGATTAGGCCTCAGAGAAAGTGGAAGCATATTGGAGAGAGAATGAAAATTGTTTTGGCTTATTTAGGGACTAAGGTCTAAGTCTTTTGGTTTTTTTTCTCTCAAGTTAAATAAAGCCTATTTTATATTTACTGTATTATTATGCTGGATGTTTGCATGTGAGTTAAAGGTCCTTTTTATCTTTTCTGTAGAGCCTAGTTAGGATCTATATTCTGATAATCTTGGGGAGAAAACCTAAGAGGCAGCACCAACTAAAGAGTAATTTGTGTGACATCCCAAATATTGAATCCAGTCCATAGCAAACATAAAATGTCAGTTCTGAGCCATGGATTATGGCAGGCACTAATATGGGCTATCAATTAATTAGTAGTTATTAGGACAAATTAATGAAATGGTAAATAATTAATGTATATTAAGAAATGATTATTCAAATGTAAAAATTTCTTTAAATTTTCTTCACTATTTTCCTAATGTTGTAGTTACCCAAAATAAGGGCTATGTGCCCTTCAACCTCCATCTTCTATTTCTATAAATGCTCTCCATCCATGGATTTACATCATCAATTGAATGACTGGTAATGGCTTTGTAAATCTATAGTAATAGTCATATTATTATTATTCTTTTTTCCCTTCTGGGAAAAAAATTAGAATTTTTGTAAAAAGTCACTAAACTGCTCAGTCATAATCTTTGACTCAGTCATCTTACTATTGGGGCATAACCAAGGAGGTTAAAAACAGAAAGCAGCAATTAAAAAAAAAAAAAAGCACAACTCAACGAAGTGTCCACTATTTGAAAAATAGCTGAGTTATTTGTGTTATGTCAGTATAAGATTCGGGAAAATATAGGAAGACTTATATGTACTGATGTAGAACAAAGAAAATGGCATCAGAAGAACAATATACACAATGACTATAATATTATAGATTAAAAACAATACAAGAAGGTAGCTGAACTTAGATTAGTTGCCATGAATTATTTGTCATATATTTTCCAGAACCAAAACTAGCCCTGGACAAGAGATCATGAAACCCACTTCCTTTCTTTCAGTGGAGAGGTGGAGACAACAGATGTGGAACGTTCTATGTGCTGTCAGATATAATCCTTTTGTCTTTCAGTCTTGTTTAGGTGCTTTGGGTTTTTTTTCCTCTTTTTTTACAAGTAAAAATTAAATAAGAGTATGAGAAATTATCATGGGAATGACTATGATGTAAAAAATCAAAAGGCATCCATAAACCATTATACCAGACTCTTTAATATATTTCATCTCTATAGGAGCCAAATGGACCTTGAAAGATGCCACAGAGGAAATGGACTCTACTGAAAAATAAAAGTAAGGTTGTTGCCCTGGATGCTGGAAAGGGATAAAATTACAAGACAGGTTAGAAAAGATTTCATTCAATCCTTCCTCTTTTTTTGGTGGTTTTTAATGTTAGAAGAAATATTAGTATACCTTTGCATCAATCTTTTTATGCGTTTAGGAGCAGAAGGAAATTGAAAGCTATCGGAGTTGCTAATAGTGGTTTGCAGCTTGTAGCTGCTGTATGTCTACATTGCAAAGGCAGATCTTTGCAGATCATGGATACATCTTAGGGAGTTTCAGTGACTGATATGGAAGCTCTGAGGACTCAAGGCCAAGATATAGCAGAGACAGAACAGAATTGGACCATCAGCTACTATACAGCCTTGAAAGATGGTGAGAGCAGGCCAGGAGACTGATTCCCAATCCCCTGTAATTTTCCCTATCACTCAGTTTCTTGCCACATTGATCTTGATAGATTTTATATATATTTCCTCTCCATCTTTCCCATGATCTGGATGAAAGTTTGCAAAAGGCACTGGGCTTGATTAGCCCTTTAAAGTTTCGCTTTGCAATATTTTAGTAAAATGTATGGCCTCTAAAAAGTCTCATTCTCTCCTCCAGATTCAGTGGAGTCCAATGGCAAGACATAAGCATAGAAGTGAAGGAATAGATTCACAGTAGGTTCTCAAGTAAACATCAAATCCAAAGTAGCAAAACAGAAGCTCAACTCTTGATGGGTTGAAGTCTGATATGGTAAGAAGGAGAAAGAGAGGAAGGTCCAGAGCTGGAAGGCAATGACAATTGTTCAAAGATAATCTAGTTCAATCTTCTTAATTTTACAATGAGGAAATTGAGGTCTAAGCAGGTCAAGTGGTCTGAATTCCTGACAACTTCAGAAGCAGTGTTCTTTCCACTGCACCATGCTACCAGGAATGAAGGAAGCAGATTTAATTATATTTATAATGGAAGGAAGGAAGGAAGGAAGGAAGGAAGGAAGGAAGGAAGGAAGG
>JAJPUD010007883.1:63816-99359 GCA_023553655.1 Myrmecobius fasciatus | reverse complement strand
TGATGTGTGGCAATAACTATACATATATTTGACTTAAGTATTCTAACATAATTATCATGTAGTAGATATCCTGCTATTTAGGGGAGGGGTGGGGAGTAGAGGGGAAAAATTTGTAACAGAAAGCTTTGTAAGGGTTAATGTTTAGTTATTACCCATACATATGTTTTGCAAATAAAAAGTATTAATAATAAAAAATAACAATAACAATATTTCCATAACATAGTAAAATTTTTCAAAAATATGATTTTACATGAAACTGAAAATCTATTATGTACAATTTGCTATTCCTTTAAAATATATAATAAAGCCATGATATAATTTTTTCCTTTTTGTTCTTTTTTCCCACTATTAGAAACAAATATGTCTAATATGGAAAATAATTCTATGCATATTTTTATTGATCACTTCTTTTTCTGAATGCAAATAGTATCTTTCTGCATGTATCCTTTGTAGTTAATTTCAATATGTATATTAGTCAAATTACTTAGTTGCTCAAAGTCATACTTAAAACAGTATTGCTGTTAATGTATACAATGTTCTCTTGGTTCTGCTCATTTTGATGTTCATTATTTCATGCAAGTCTATACATATTTTTTCTTAAAGCACTTAACTCATTATGTTTTATAGCACAGTAATATTCTATCACAATCACACACCACAACTTGTTCCCCAATTGATGGGAATCTCTTCAATTTCCAGTTCTTTGCCACCACAAAGAGAACTGCTACACATATTTTAGAACATATATACTTTCCACATATATACCTTTTTCCCCTAATCATTTTTGGAAACAGACCTAGTAATGTTATTGGTAGGTCAAAGGGCATGGGCAATTTAATAATCTTTGGGCAAAATTTCAGATTACTTTCCAAAATAGATGGATAAGTTCTCAGCTCCACCAACAGTGAATTAGTGCACCAATTTTTCCACAATCTATCCAAAATTAGCTACTTTCCCCTTCAATCATTTTAGCTAATCTGATAGCAATTTAGATAACCAGGGGAAGAAAGAGCAGAGCATACTCATAATAGAATTAACAGTAGAAAGACCATAGCAGATAAATGACATTGCAGCAGAGGATGGGGACCCACCAGGTAGATATGAGAGGTGGTACCTACCAGAGATATGAACTTTCCAGAAATGAGTATAAGTCCCTTCTTGCTTATCTTTTATAAGAGATTTTCTCACATGCCAATATTTAGTGCTTCAATATGATAAGCTGATAATATCTCATCTGAGAACTAAAGAAATTAAAAGCTCTAATAAATTTGCTTTATGAGTGAAAAATTAGAAATATAGAGAGCTAATTGGGAAATCATCTTTACATTTACAGCTTCTGATAAAAGCCTCATTTTTAAAATATATAAAGAATTGTCTCATATTTATAAGAATTCAAGCCATTCTCCAATCGATAAATGGTCAAAGGATATTAACAGACAATTTTCAGATGATAAAATTAAAACTATATCTAGTCATATGAAAAGGTGCTCCAAATCACTATTGATCAGAAAAATGCAAATTAAGACAACTCTGAGGTACCACTACACACCTGTCAGATTGCCTAAGATGACAGGAAAAGATAATGACGAATGCTGGTGGGGATGTGGAAAAACTGGGGCACTGATACATTGCTGGTGGAACTGTGAACAGATCCAACTATTCTGGAGAGCAATTTGGAACTATGCTCAAAAAGTGATCAAACTGTGTTTACTTTGACCCAGCAGTGTTTCTATTAGGCTTATATCCCAAAGAGATCTTAAAGGGAAGGAAAGAGACTCACATGTGCAAAAATATTTGTGGCAGCCCTTGTTGTAGTGGCTAGAAACTGGAAACTGAATGGATGCCCTCAATTGGAGAATGGCTGAACAAATTATGGTATATGAATGTTATGGAATATTATTGTTCTGTAAGAAACGACCAGCAGGATGATTTCAGAGAGGCCTGGAGAGACTTACATGAGCTGATGCTGTGCAAAGTGAGCAGACCCAGGAGATTTTTATACACGGCAACAACAATACTATATGATGATCAATTCTGATGGACATGGCTCTCTTCAGCAATGAAATGTTTCAAATCAGTTCTAATTGTTCAGTGAAGAAAACCATATACACCCAGAGAGAGGGATATGAAATATGGACCACAACATAACATTTCCATGCTCTCTCTTGATGTTTGCTTGCATTGTGTTTCCTTTCTCTGATTTTTTTTCTTGTAGATACAATTATTCTTGCACAACAATGATCAGTGTGGAAATATGTATACATATATTCAATTTGTCAAGTATTTTAACATAATTAACATGTAGTGGATTTCCTGCCATCTAGGGGAGGGGTGAGGACTAGGGAGGAAAATTTGTAACAGAAAGCTTTGTAAGGGTTAATGTTTAAGAATTACCCATACATATGTTTTGCAAATAAAAAGCTTTAATTAAAAAAAAAGAAATATAGAGAGCTTTTATTAGAACTATATATATATATAAAATTTCATATACACATATGTGTACAAATATACATATCTATATGCACATATATTGATTTCATATAGTTGTATATATATGCATATGCATAAACCTATCAAAATATGTTTTGAATTCATTACACAAAATATATTGCTTATAGAAGTCTATCAAAATAAATGCCATGTATTTGGTGGAAGGATTACAAAGTCCCATTAGAAAGCTTGCATTACACTTGCAGTAAGCCATAAGATATCAGTAAGAACCAGGAAGCCTCACATTAACTCTATTTAATGGTAAATTACACCAGAATGAGTCACACTGGGTTTTAAAGTGAAACCTAGAAATTTTAGTTTGTTCTAAATTTAGTCAAGTGTGTCTCCACATTCACAGTATTTAGCACCATATGCTATGCCTCTGTTCAAAATTCTCCTAATCTGCTCACAGTGATTACAGATGTTCTCTTTTTAATGAAAACAGTGTCCAGTCTTTTCTGGGATGGACACATGCTACACTTCCATTCCTAAGTAGAAAAATGTGTTCTAATTTATATATTCTTTCCTATAAATTTATAAGGTTTGTTGTTTTTCTCATATTTGAGGCAGTTTGTTATTTTTTTAAATCAGTTGATGGATTTCAAGTAGTGTATTTCAAAGATTTGCCCCTAAGGCAATGTTCTGGGATGATGTACAGTACTTACTGTATTCATCACATTTTTTAGAAAAAAAAGATTTTTATTTTTTGAGACTAATTTGTTGTACCACATTCTTCTCCAGATAAATGAAAATGGCTAAAAATGGCCAATAAAGTTCTCCAAAAGAAAGCTGGCAGTTAAGCATTAAATTTAAACATTTGTTCTTTTACTCTTCATTACTTTTCAGATTTGTCAAACTAATCTAATCAATAAACAGCCACTTTTTTTCTATTCATTTTAGCCAATTTTTTATGAAACAAATATCATTAATTAAATTCATAGAAAACCTGTTTTTATAAGTTTGATACCAGAATGCAACTAGTCACAGTTATTGCAAAGCATACCAATAATCTGCACCTTTATTCCTCTCCACCTGTATTACTATAGTCATGACAGATAGTTAATGAGCAAAGTAAATATCAAAATCTCCATATGTTATAATCAACTTTCACACAATTTTGAACACTCAAAGTTATATGACAAATGTTATTTATAAATTCAATAGATTATAGGGGAAACTTCTGGCAAGATAACTGAGTGAGAGGTCTTATTTAAAGTCAGTTCCCTCCTATCATCTCAAAATAGAAAGAAATTTGCCAACTGGTAGAATGTAATAAAGAAAGAACTCATCAGAAGAAAGATACTAGTGAATAAACAGCAGAGACCAATAAAACAAAGAAATGAATAAATATTCACAGTAAGGATTCAAGGAAAAGAATAAATATTACACAATAAAAGAAATTGATTAAAACCCCTAATGAAAGGGAAAGAGGCAAAGAGGGTTTTTTTTTTAAATCTATTCTGAAATCAGTGGATATGATAACTGAATTACTACAAGAATTTCCAGAATTATTTAAAGAAGTAACAAAAGGCTTAAAACAAGAAATAAGGATGGAAATTAGAGAAATTTAAATAAATTTAAATGGCAAATTTAAAAGAATTTAGATAAAGAGAGAAAATTGTTCCCAAAAGAATGGGTTCTCTGAAAAAGAGAATTAAAGATTTTGATCTTAAAAATACAGAGGTGTATTAAAATTTTACAGAATGAAGCCAAAAGGTAACGATATTTGAGAATTATGTGAGATCTTCAAAGTCATGACAATTAACTTTGAAGACAGAGTGTGTAGAAATAATCTTGGAATCATAGAACTTCCAGAAAAACAACAACAGCAAATACAAAACAATTGTAACGACATTTTTAAATTCAGAAAATCTTGTAAGAAAGTTGTCAAGAAATATGAGAAAAAGAGGTTGAAGTATACATTTATAAAATACACATGATTCTGACAGAAAGAAATTCTAATTTTAACTCATCAAAAAGTGTTTGACAGATTTCAAAACTTCAACATTAAGCAACAAACATTAGAATTAGCCAGAAGGAAGCCTTTCATACACCAGTTTTTAAATGAATTGCTCCAAACTACTTTTCATTTTCAAGAACAAAAGGGAGAAAATGGTATATACTCCCCTCTATTAAAAAACAAAGAGATTAAATTACTTCTTTTCAGGTATTCTATAGTGGAGATTAGATTAATTGCCAATGAAGTTCCTTCCAATTCACAAATTCTTTTATTCTGGGATATTAAACATGAAATTATGAAATTTATAATTGTTAAAATTTAAACTTTTCTATGAACTTGCACTTAATCATCACTGAAGAATCCTGTACTTGCAGGCAAAGGAAAGAACTTGAGTCCTTCCTGCAAAGAAATGAGCATGCAAAATCATAATAAAAAAAAAAGACAGATGAGAAAGATAAATAATTATAGATAGCAAAAAAATAGCCTAAAAATTTAAATCAAGAAGTAGCTTACATATTTTTTAGGAATGACATGACTACAAACATATATGCATATACCTATATATAATGGTGGTTTGAAAGAGGAGTCATCCCAGGAAGGAAGAAAGTTGTGGGGGCACAATGATACAATTTCTTGTAGCATGGGGCAATAAAAAGACAGCTTAATGGAAGGTGGAATGACTTTGCAAGCATGTTATGCTAGTATCTGATCATGAAAAATTCTACTCAAATACATGCTACCTCAAAGAATTGGGAAATTCAAATACCCAGATGTATCTTGCACAAACAGTAGAAGAATGAGAGATGCTACAAAAATGCAAAGGAATGATATACTAGTACCAAGA
The DNA here is from genome assembly GCA_023553655.1 of Myrmecobius fasciatus. Classification (NCBI taxonomy): domain Eukaryota; kingdom Metazoa; phylum Chordata; class Mammalia; order Dasyuromorphia; family Myrmecobiidae; genus Myrmecobius; species Myrmecobius fasciatus. The sequence continues at coordinate 94,065 of JAJPUD010007883.1, read as the reverse complement.
GGGGTAATAGATGAATGGAAGATCCTGGTTTTGGCGTTAGTCCCATAGTTCTTGGTAAGGAAATCTTTCCACTTTATTTTTTACTATATGAAACTGGCTACTTCCTAAAGGCTTTGATTTGAGATATTGATATACTAGACTGAGTGCTGGACTAGTCAAGAAAATGTAACTTTTAATCCTTCCCAAAATACTTATTAGCTATGTAAGTAAGGGTCAGGAAGGCCCTTAACCTCTTTCAATCTCAGTTCCTTACCTGTAAAAGGGGAGGATTAATTGTAGTCATTCTTCAAGATTTTTCTGAGAATCAAATAAGTTAATATATATTTAAATACCTTGCAAACCTTAGAACATAATTATTTTATTATTAACAAATTAATATTTCTGAGGAGAAACCTCAGAAAAAAGAAAAGAATTTCAAATTAACAAATGGCAAATCAGATATGAGAGAAGAAGATAATCATATTTTTGGCAACACTGAAAAGAGTTAGGGGACAAAGGATTTAATTTTCCAAAAGGTCCACCTTGTACAAGTGGAATAGAAAGAATTAAAAAAATGAATGTTTAAATGCAAAGACCCTGAAATGGATATTAAATTTTAGACTATAATGGAAAGAAAAAGGGATAAGAAAGTAGTTGAACTGAATTAGCCTTTCTTTGAAATGATTTAACAAATGTTATTCAAATTGACTTTTGAGGATCAAATGAGATAATGTATAAAATATCCTTTGTAAAAGTCAAAAAGATGGAAATATCAGTTATTATTATCAATATTTTCATGTTTGTGAATATGATTAATCAACGTGAAAATAAAAATAATAGAAACCTGAAGAGGTGGAAGTAAACATTGACCAATGTTGAAAGGTTAGTAGTAGTATCACAGATGAAAAATGCCACTGAATACTTGAAGCTAAGAACTAAATTTGAAGCTCAAGCCAAAGTGAAGTGGACTATTCCACTTTCTATAGAATATCTTTCCTAAACCCTCCTAAATCTTATGCTTTCTCTCTGTTATTTTTTTTCTTTTCACATTTTTTAACATGTTTGTTTGCTTATTGTCTCTCCAATTAGATTCTGACTTCCTTCAATTTAGGGGCTATCTTTTGCCCTCTTTATATTCTTAGTCATTGGCATGGTGCCAAATCAAAAATATTTAATGAAACTAGATTCTCTCAGGAGGAATAATTGCTTAATCTAATAAAACATGGTAAAGAGTCAGAGAAAGAAGGACTGTGGTAGTTAATTATACCATGCTGAAAGATACTGTGGTAACTATCTGTAAAAATGATAACTATTGGGAGTTATTCTGGCTTCTTATAGGATTATTTAGTATATGACAAAGAGCTATCCAAGTTTCTTAGAAACTATCCACTCTGGGTGTTCCTCAGGAGCACTAGTAATATTACTAAAAGGTAACTAAAAAGCATTGCCCAAGGTTACAGCATCACAGGTAAGACACTAAATATCTCAGATGCACAGCTGGTATTTTTATCAATGTTGCCCACTGAATGGGGGAGATTCTAAAAAGAACAAGATTTAAGAAGTGAACATCTGATTAAGAAGTTGGTATCTGAGAATGGAATTTGAATTTTTAGACTACTGCATTAAATTTAGTAATTACATGTTCCTGGACCAGGAACAAGTAAAACTATCATGGGCTAAGAGTGTCCTTACCTCTACCTTGTATCTTACAAATCTGATCTAAAGGACCTTTAACAAGAAACAAAAGGCAAGGAAGAAAATTGCATATATATGTGCACACACATATAGATACCATGTGTGTGTTACATACCATAGAGAGAGTTATAAGATAGGAAATAGAAAAGCCATTTTTGTCATTCTTTTTCCCAAAAAGTTCTCAATTCTGAGACCTTCAGAAATTCACCAGAGACAAGAATCTAATGAAGACCCCCTCAAAAAAAAAAGAAAGAAAGAAAGAAAGAAAAAAACTTGGTTTCAGATATGTATATATAAGAAATGCATATTTTCTGACCTCACTTTTCCAGGCCAGTCATCGTTCATCCTAAAGATTCTATGGATATCTTCTGAATATTGAGCTAATTTTCCTTAGTTATCAGCTTGAGCCTCATTCTTGGTATGCTCTCCCTCTTGTTAATTCCAGTTCCATTTAATCAATTACACTATTTAGTTTTTAGAAAGGAGCATTGACTCAGAAGCTGCTAAGTAGACAGAAACTTGAGGGCACATAATCTTCTGTAGCTCCTTGGTCTCTGCAGAGATTGAACTCAAAGTTACATAGTATTGACTCCACCAAGTTTGCTTGTAACTTCAAGTTACTTGCTTTCCTTACCTTTCAAAATATACAAAATTGTAGACACTAGATTAATCTCCATATGTAATGAAAGAACAAATGTTGAGGCAAACAAAGGATTGAGGTCCACACTTATGGACCGACATGTCAGCATAAAGGGAGACTTCTTCCCGTACAGCCCTGTATCTCATCAGATGCTCTGTAGCAAAAAGAAGTCCACTGAAGAGAAGCTAAATTCATAGAAGAAGTACAAAAAAGAGAGAGAACGAGGTCTTGGTTCTAGCGTTTCAGCTGCAGTCAATTGAGAGGCTCCTATTCAGCTGGAAAAAGTTACAGAATGTGTCCACATAGTCCTAAATCTGATGTACTAATATTCTCCAAGGAAAAAAAATCATTCCAGAATTTCTCTTGCTCTTAAAAATGGGATTTTAAAGACAGAAAGACAATTCCAATTATAACTAATTTGCTAATATCAATACAAATGAATTCATCTTACTAATTTTGGCTTTTAAAGACAAATACCAAAAATAGAAAAATGACAGGTCATATATGAATAAATAAAAAAGCATTGAAGATCCATATAAACATGTAAGAAGGGTTAAAACTCAGAATGAGCTTAAACTGGTAAAGCAAGTTAAGGATAATAAAAGGCATAATTTTAGGCTATAATAGGGAAAAGAGGAGGCAGCTAGGTGGCACAATGAAGAGCATATTTAGGTCTGGAGTCAGGAAAATTCATCATCCTGAATTCAAACTGGTCTCAGACTATCACTGCCTAGGTAACCCTGGACACTTCACTTAACCATTTGGCTCAATTTCCTCATCTATAAAATGTTTTGGAGAAGAAAATGGCACACCACTTCAGTATTTTGCCCAAAACAAAAGGGACATGAAGAATTAGATATAATTGAAAACAACTGAACAATAAGCAACAAAAGGGCAAAGAGTAAGGCAGGACTGCTGCTAAAGGTGTTTGTGATGAAGATAAAACATGAGAGAAAAGGAGGAAATAATTATTACTCATTTTCCTTTTGTTTTCTCTACTAAGAAAATAATCTTTTTGTTAGAAATAACAGAATAAAAAATGTACAAGAAGAGTAGATGCCCAATATCATAGAATAGTGAAAAATGTACCAGCATATACTTAAACTTTAATTTTAATGAGCCATATATACTATAGTCTAAGATAATGAACAAACTAGCAGAGGCTATTGTTAAGTCATTGTTACAGATGCTTAAAAGAGTGCAGAGAATGGGAAAAGTGCCCCTGGGATTTTATTTTCAAAATAAAGTTAGAAAATGGATTCTGTGAATGAAGGCCAATGACTTTTAATGAATGAATGAAAAACCATTTATTAAACTTTTACTATGTGTCAGGAAGAGTTAAATACCTAGTTAGTTACTATATGGAAAATGAACCACAAAAAGTCAGTAAGGATTCATCAAAAGCATGTCTTCATAGACTAACTTTATAATTATTAAAATAACAGAGTATAGAAGCAATACAAAATATAATTTATTTAGATTTTTTTAATTATGAAACATTTCAAACTATTCTTTGAAAAAATAGAGATATGTGAGTTAGATTATAGGAAAATTAGATAAATTTAGAACTAGCTTAATGATTAGATCTGAAAGTAGTCATTATGGATACATGTCACTCTAGAAGGAGGTCTTTATTAGTGTCTTCCTAAGCCCAGAACTACTTAACAATTGTATCAATTATTTCAGCAAACACATAGATGGCATACGGATCAAATTTTAAAATGGCTTCAAGCTGGGAGGAGCTGTTAACTCTTTGAACTGAAAATTTTAAAAATTGAAGACACGGGGCAGCTAGGTGGTGCAGTGGATAGAGCACCAGCCCTGAAGTCAGGAGGACCTGAGTTCAAATCTGGTCTCAGACACGTAACAGCTGTGTGACCCTGGGCAAGTCACTTCATCCCAATTGCCTCAGCAAAAAAGCAAAAAAAAAATAAATAAATAAAATAAAATAAAAATAAAAATTGAAGACAGAATAGAATATTGGACCTCATGTAATTAGCTGAAATTTTGTGAGGGTAAATATAAAGTTTTACACTTAAGTTCAAAATTAAACTTCACAAAATACAATATATATTAGATGTGCCTAAAAATTTTCTTGTCTAAAAATGATCTGGGGATATCTATTGTTGTTTAGTCATTTTTTCAGTCATGTTCAACTCTTTATGACCTCATTTGAGATTTTTTTGGCAAAGATATGGAACAATTTGCCATTTTCTTCTCCAGCTCATTTTACAGATGAGGAAACTGAAACAAACAGGGTTAAGTGAATTATCTAAGGTCATATTGCTAGTAAGTATTTAAACTCAAAATTGAATTCTGGTCTAGCGCTAGGGCTAGCACTCTATCCACTATTCCACCTACCTGCCCCTGGGGATATTTCATTAGTGGACTATGATCTACGCATATGTCAGCACTTTCAAATAGCAACTGAGACAGTAAATATATTTCTTTTATTTGCTTTCTATTAAGACACAAAGAACAAATGATTCCATCATACTCAGCTCTCTTTTGACAACACCTGAAGGATTTTGTTCAATTCTGAGTACTACTTTTAAGAGGATACGTTGATATGTTGGGAAGAGAGGAAAGCAAGCAGAAAGAGGACCTCAAGTTCATATTACATAAATTCAGTGGAAGAAATGGGGTACATTTAAGATGAAAAAGACAATATTTTCATACATAATAGCCATCTAAATATTTGTAAGTCAATCTAAAAGAACATTTAGAAGTAAATTTAGGTAGAATGCAGGGAATCTTTCTAACACTTAGGGCTATCCAAAATTGGATTAGGCACTTGCAGTTATATTGTATAGAGGATTATTTTTAAGGCATAGCCACTATAGTGAATAATAGCACTGAAATGCTATATATTAAAAACTAATGAATATTGATACAAAATAAAGTTGGAAAAGAGACTAAGACATACTTCATAAAGGATTAAAGGGTGTTAAATATTAAATTTTTTTTTTAAAAATCACATGACCATCAAAAATATTGAAAAAAATAGACATTTGATAAAATCCTACAGTCACTTAGATAAGAACCCTTCAAAGAATAAGTATTTAAAGGTACTTCTTTAATATGATCAAAAATAATTTGTAATTGTGACATGCTGGAAATTTTCTCAATAAATTCAGTTAATAAAATGTGCACCCATTTTTTCAGTGACATTTGATAAAGTTTATAGAAATGTTACCTATGACAAAAATATGAGAAAAGAATTTCAAAAACAATTACCAGCATAGAGGAGATAAAATTAATGATAAAAATAATTGAGATAATTATTAGCTAAGGTCCCAAAGATCATTCCCAAAGATAGCTCTTTGATTCCAGGACTTCATTGATGGACTAACAGTAACATCTACCCACCAATCCTGATTTTCTGGACTGGAACACTAAACCAATATCGAAGACTCCACTCCTTGTACTTAGAACTAAAAAGGAAGAGAAAATCCCTAAAGGCTTTGTCTTGTAATGGGGACAAAAGAAGGGAGTAGTATATCACTTTAGGGTAGGAGGGAGAAGTTCCCATGGTCCATCACCTCACCAAGTCTCTTACCACATGGAGTTGAAAAGAGCAGTTGAAAATAATGAAAAGATATTCAATTTGTCAAGTATTTTAACATAATTAACATGTAGTAGACTTCCTGCCATCTAGGGGAGGGGTTGGAGCTAGGGGGGAAAAATTTGTAATAGAAATCTTTGCAAGGGTCAATGTTGAAAAATTAACCATACATGAGTTTTGCAAATAAAAAGCTTTAATAAAATAATAAAAAAAAAGAAAATAGTGAAAAGAAAAAAAAAAACATCTAAAGCTGAATCAGGTCTTTTTGAACATATCAACAGTTTCACCTATGAAAGCAATAGAAAAAGATTCATCCCAACTACACAATTAGCCAACCACCTCCAAGTTCCAGGCTCTCCAATATATTTCCCTTATATCATTATATTTCTCCCAGGAGGAGCTTCTAGCCTCCTCCTCATGGGAAGACAGAATCTGAAAAAGTTTTGGGAGTCTGCCTAAGCCCCATTAGATATTAAAATGCAATTTTCAAAGCATTTTTTAAAACATGTTTTGGCTAAGAATCCCAGGGAAGGTCAGTGAGTGGGATGGAAGACTCACAAAAGGAAAAATATGAGTATGGCACTACCTTACCAAAAATAACTAAAAGTGTTAAGACAACCTACTTGGCACATTGACCATGACAAAGAAAACTTTATTTTGAGAGTGATTAGTAGCAGGCAGATTGATGATTTGAGATTCTTGCCTCAGATTTTGTTCCAGCTTTGTGAGAATCACAGCAATGGCAATAACTTCACTGGCATCTACTAGGCCAGGGTCCATCAGAAGGTAATATGCTGTTGCCAACTGTCCTCACAGCAATAATATGATGGATATTGGGAGGACTCCCATGTTTTATATAAATTCAGAGCATTGTAGGTTGACCTAAATGACTAGGCCTCCATTCTCTAGAACAGCAGTTCTCAATTCTTTTGTCTCCACTCTTTAGAACTTTCAAGCTCTTTCATCTCAGAATCCCTTTATACTCTTAAAAATTATTGAGGACTCCCAAAAAGCTTTACTTTATGTCAGTTATAGCTGTCTATATTTATTCTATTCAAATTTTAAAGTTTTGATATTGTTATAAAAATATTATTTAACCATGACAATCCCCTAAAAGGGTCCTCAGATCACACTTTAATGACTGTTGCTCTAAGTAGAAAGAATTCTGATAGGAGTTGCTAGAAAAGAATGATATTGCTGGCAATGGTTGTTCCTGAAGATCACTACAAGTAAAATAAAGGAATAACTTCCTTTTCTGTTGTTTATACCTGGCACACACTACATTATTTTCTCTACTTTTAAAAAATGTTCCTATATCTTGAATTTTTTCTTCTGTAAATTATGGCTAGAAATAATTGATTTGTGACTTAAAGATATTAATTGTGTGCAGGTGGGAAGTCTAATAGAAGATGCTAGTAACTAGTTTGGTCTATAGCTAGGTCCCTATCTATTAATGTAAAAAAAAGGAATCCTAAGAAGCAGTATTTGAAATATATATATTTTCTTTGAGATATAATTAATTATCATATTTTGCATGATTATAACTTCAAATAATGCTAATATGAATATATGCAGTTTCTTTATTATTCACAGTAATTGGGATCTGGTTTTATATAAAAGTAAATATCTTAGAGTTTTAAACCAATCTAGAATGAATTTCTTCTCTATTTGGGGCTAAACTAATTGGAAAAAACTTTTGGTTTTTATTTTCATTAATAATTCCTATGAGTCTAAATATCAAGGATAAACAAACCATGTGACTAAGAGCCATATACCTGTATAAGTTAATTGAGTTATTGGTAAGGCAGATTCAGATACTCTATGATACATACATTTCAGTGAAGCTCTGGTTTCTAAAACCTGAGAAGGAATAGAGGAACGGATCAAAGAAAGGCCATGTTCCTTTAACTTCTCAGTGGAAGGAGGAAAGTATCCTTCAGTGGAAATGGTTACTCTCTCTCACTAATAGTTGACATCCCAAGTAGGAGGCAAAGGGAAAAAAAGTACATCTTTCTTTTACTTTTGTTTTCTACTTATACCTCCAAACATAGTAAATGGCTATATTTGATGGTTACACCTGTGAAAATGTGATGAATGATTTTGAAGATGAGATACTGTGGTGCAACAGATAGCATAATAGACCTGGAATCGTAAAGACATTTACTAGTTGTGTCATACTGGACAAGTCAAGTAAGCTCTCTAGACCTCAAACACATGAGTTGTGGGATCATTAGATTAAATAACTTAAAGGTTTTGTCTAGCTCTAAATCTATAATCCATAATCCTATGATCTTAATATCATATGATATTTTCTTTGCTAATTAAAAATAAACAAAAATAAACAAATAAATTTTTGTCACTCTTAAACATAAATATCTGTATTTTTAGGCCAAAACTGTAACCCCATCTGCTCCTTACTCACAGATTTCCCTCTATTATTGGAACCAAAATTTACACTCTCACAATTCAGGCAGGACTCCATGCAACACAAATACTCCTATACTTTGGGAATCTGCAGATTTACTGTGACATATCTAGATCCAAGAGAGGGCACATTATTGAACCTTGTTGTTTTAAGGGTTATGGAAATCAAAGTTCATCTACTTCAGTCATAAGTAGTAGTCTATGCAATTTTGTTGGGATTTCATTCTTTTCTTGTGCCTATACAGGAAGCTGGTAAAAGATAGTGAAGAATAAAAAGAAGAGAGAGAGAAATTAGCAAAGAAGAGAAGGAAAGGAAAAAGAAGTTTAAGAAGAGAGAAGAGAAGAAGAGAAAAGAGTAAAGATTTGCATATGGTAGAAAATATATCAAAGAATTCTGAAAACTTACTTTTGGGAAAACCTAGAAGAATTCAATACAATGAAAAATGGGTTAAACACCTACTATGTGCTTGACCCCATTCAACAAACAGATTGCTTGCTCCAGATCAAGGCCAACATAACAGCAATATTAATCAAAAAAGAAGAGTTAGAAATACAATTTTAGAATTGAAAAAATGAATCAGTTTGCTGCTACCAGCTAAGATTATTTTGAAAGCATTTTAAAATGCTCTTTTTTCCTTATGCCTGTGGACAGCTCTAATCTGCACCCCACCCCGCACCCCCCCCCAAAAAAAAAACTCTGGGGCAATTCAAACTTGCCCTGGCTAAAAATCTATTTAACTATAATCTGATGGTAGAACACAATTTTTGTGACTGCTCCAGGAGGTTTATAATCCATTGTAGTTGAATGCCCCAAAGGCTTTGAATATTCTTAAAGCTTTTTGGAGTTCAATTATTGTTTAAAAACAAGGTCATTTTTTTTTCTAGAGTCTCAAGGAGTTTCATATTTTTGTGTGTATTTTAGGTAGGAAAATTACCACAGATACTTTGATGGTGTTTAATAAGATCATTAGCTTTTTCAGATAGCCAGAGGGTTGCTATAATAAATGCAAAACATATGCAAGGTTACTCAAAGTAGACAATAATACGGTGAAATATACTTACTAGAAGACAAGGGATAACAGCTAGAAATGGGTATTTGGCTCTATCTGTGCTACATTTGAGTCCCTAGAGTTATAGAAGGACTATGAAATTCTTTTATTACCTAATGATGTGAATTTGCTCCAAAGGGAAATCACTGTTCACAGTGGAAGAATTTGGACATTTCCTCTAAACCCAAATCAAAAAGGACTTCTTTTAACTCAAAAAAAATTTTAAAGACTCGCATGATGCTACTTATATTATTATCTATTAATTAAGTGTGTCATCTGTACCTGCATACAGTTAGATGCTTTTAAAAATATTTATTGGTTGATACTTGATTAATGATGACAAGATCTACCACAATTCCAGCAACACATTTAAAGGAACTTATATTTTATTTATCTTAAAACATGCCCAGAAGTTTGAAAATCATGTATATAGAAGGCATTATTCAGTCCACAGCTACTTTTGCTGATTTGGTTTTACTGAATCATACTACATATTTTGTTAAAACTCAATAAAGATCAAAATGACAAATATATGTTTTATTCATTCATTTACTGATCAGCATCTTTATATCTTTTCATTTCTCTTCCAATAGTCCAAAAGTTATTTTACATACTACCTCAAAATTCCAAAATTTTAAAATTACCTCAAAATGCTATTCTAAAACAGAGATTCTTAACCTGAGGTCCATAAACTTTTTTCTTAATATATTGATAACTTTTTAAATAGAATATTATTCTTTGTGTGGGAAGACTGGGACACTGATGCATTGTTGGTGGAACTGTGAACGGATCCAGCCATTCTGGAGAGCAATTTGGAGCTATGCTCAAAAAGTTATCAAACTATGCATACCCTTTGACCCAGCAGTGTTTCTATTGGGCTTATATCCCAAAGAAATCATAAAAGAAGGAAAGGACCCCACATGTGCAAGAATGTTTGTGGCAGCCCTTTTTGTAGTGGCAAGAAACTGGAAATTGAAAGGATGCCCATCAATTGGAGAATGACTGAATAAATTATGGTATATGAATGTTATGCAATATTATTGTTCTGTAAGAAACGACCAGCAGGACGATTTTAGAGAGGCCTGGAGAGACTTGCATGAACTGATGCTCAGTGAAGTGAGCAGAACCAGGAGATCATTATTCACAGCAACAACAATACTATATGAGGATCAGTTCTAATGGACATGACTCTCTTCAACAATGAAATGCTTCAAACCAGTTCCAATTGTTCAGTGAAGAAGGCCATATACACCCAGAGAGAGGGATGTGAAATGTGGACCACAACATAACATTTTCATGTTCTCTATTGAGGTTTGCTTGCATTGTATTTCCTTTATCGGATTATTCTTTCTTGTAGATACGATTTCTCCTGCACAAAAAATGATGCAATAACTATACATATATTCGATTTCTTAAGTATTCTAACATAATTATCATGTAGTAGATATCCTGCCATCTAGGGGAGGGGTGGGGAGTAGGGGGGAAAAATTTGTAACAGAAAGCTTTGTAAGGGTTAATGTTTAGGAATTACCCATACATATGTTTTGCAAATAAATTTTTTTTAAAAAAAAGAATATTATTCTTTGTTTTTTAATCCTACATTTTAAAATTTTAATTGAAAAACGTCTTTCTAAGGAGTCCAGAGTCTTCACCAGACCATCAAAAGGATTCATTATACTCATTGTCTCTCTATCTCTCTGTCTGTCTCTCCCTCTCTGTCTGTCTCTCTCTGTCTCCCTATGTCTATGTCTATCTCTGTCTCTCTCTGAGTCTCTCTCTGCCTCTCTCTTTGTCTCTCTCTCTCTCTCTCTTTGTCTCTCTCTTGCTCTCTCTCTCTCTCTCTCTCTCTCTCTCTCTCTCTCTCACACACACACACACACACACACACACACACACACACGGACACAAAACTGCTTTTAAAAGATGCATGATTTCATGCATGCAATTTCTTCCTTAAGCAATGCACATAGTAGGTGACTAATAAACATGTGTTCAATTGAGTATAATTCTCAATCTACACTGTAGCACATATTGTCTATAAGTTTCATGATTCTTCTAGCATATTAACTTAGATTAAAATAATTTTTAGTGTATCTGACATTTTTCTAGCTATCTCATACTTTCATCTCTTTATTCTCTCAGTATTCACAAATGCTGTCACTACAATAAAAACTGTGGATTGCTCTATTGGCATTGACTACCTCTGTGTGTATTTATATATGTATATCAATGTATAAGTATGCATATATATACATATACAAAAATACATGTCATGCAAATATATACAGATGTACATTTGTATGTAAAAATATATATATTATATAATGTGTGATTAAGTCAATCTGTGTATAATATGGTTTGCATTATGATGCTTCATAAAAATTTAATCTAATATTTTAACATGCAAAATTTCCCACTTAAGGTTTCTGTTTTACATAATCTGCTTATCTTTTGAAAACACATCAGGAAATTTAGGAATGAATGCTTATGTAAAAAAGAACTATGGCAGATCAATAGACACAGAAGACATTAAAAGCTTCTCAACTTGCCATACTTGTATATCAACATTAACAATCTGAACTGACTACAAGAAGCAACAAGGAATTATTGAATGATAATAAGTTTGCCAACGGCCTCAACATTCTCTTCAAAAAATCTTTTATGCAGAAGAGTTTACCATCTTAACCCCTTCTTGTGCTAACTGTTATGCATTAAAAAATTCCAATGTTTAAACCCCCTACAAATTCACTGAGTGAATGTGACACTTTTTTTTCAATGTTAAAAATGAAGTGATATTTAATGGATAAAGACTCACCCTTGGAATTAGGAATAACAACAATAATAATAGCTAGTATTTATATAACACATTGATATTTGCAAAGCAATTTACTAAATACATGATACCACCTATCCTCCTGTATTCAAGTATCATCTCTAACAATGCTCCCTACATGACACTGGGAAAGTCATCTCCTCATTTCTCACTTTTTGGGGTAACTTTTGAAAGTGATGAGCAACAACTGATCTATGTTAGCAAAGTCAATTTCCTTATTGAGAGCTCCCTACAAGGATGAAATCAGAACTCTGGTCCAAAGCATCAACAAAAACAACAATGTTGTAGAGTTGATTTTATATTTATTTGTTTGCTATTTATATATTTAAGAAATATAAAAATCTCTTTAACTGTCACACTGGAATATAATTGCAGCTTGAAAGGATTAATCATTCAGGGTTGAGGGTGGTAACTTTAGATTAATTCCTCATCATGTCAAATGTCTTAGATGTAATGATTTGCCATAGCCAACAAGTTAAAGATCCAATAATTCTTCAAAGTATAAAAGAATAGGTTGTTCTTAGAGATCAAAGCAGGAACAGCTAGGTTGTGCAGTGGATAGAACACTGGACCTGTAATCAGCCTTAGACATTTGCTGGATGTAAGACCCTGGGCAAGTCACTAGTCCCTGTTTGCCTCAGTTTCCTCATCTGTAAAATGAGCTGGAGAAGAAAATGCCAAATCACTCCAGTATCTTTGCCAAGAAAACCCCAAATGGGGACATGAAGAGAAACAACTGAACAAGAAATCAAGGCAGACAGTGGTCCAGGATTCATAAACTATGGGCAGCTCATGTGGCATAACAGTAACAGAAAATTTAAAAAGTATTTCTGATCCTAAACAAAGATTGTTTGCCTCATGGCCTCATTAATTATTTTCTTATTTGTGTAAGGAGGATAGGATGGAAAGCTGGGAGCCATTGGGCAGCTCATTTGGCATCTCATTTGGCATAACAGTAACAGAAAATTTAAAAAGTATTTCTGATCCTAAACAAAGATTGTTTGCCTCATGGCCTCATTAATTATTTTCTGATTTGTGGAAGGAGGATAGGATGGAAAGCTGGGAGCCATTGTTTCAAGACATAACATTAACTTGTTCAATAATAGTTTTAGATGTGCTATCTAGGTTGAAAGAATAGAAAAGAACTGAAGTCTTCCAGGGACTTCAAAATTTTAGGGATGACCCTCTATTAGCACCTACATTTTATTGTTGTTCTATTCACTTGTGTCTAACAATTTTGTGACCGCCATCTGAGGCTTTCTTTTCAGATATACTGGAGTAGACTGTCACTTCCTTCCCTAATTCATTTAACAGATGAGGAAACTGAAGCAAACAGAGTGAAGTGTTGCCAGGATCACATACCTATTAAGTGTCCGAGGTCAGACCACAATGTTATCCTGCACTGTCCATAAGATAATCACAAAGAGCTTTCAAACAGTCTTTAGAGAAAGTTTTTATCAAAAGTACAAGTTCTAATTTGATCTGTTGTTCTGTTTTTGTTTGTCTAAATGGGACAATGTTATTTTTAAAAGAGAATTTTCAATACCTCATAAACTTTGGTAAAGTGAGGGGGTGGAGGTGGGGAATGGAAGTTTACCAGATGATGTTGGTTTGAAAGTTTTAATTCATATTAAAATGGCTCAGATAGATCAGATTAGCAATGCTGGCAAAAGTTCTTAGTCATTCATCCTAATGCATAAGTCTAAATACCTCACACTCATTCCAACACTCACCCACTCACTTCCATCATATTCAAAACACCTGAGTGGCTTCTTGTTGAGAATAAAACATGTGCTCCTCAGCCTAGAATTTAAGGTACACCACAATCTGGTCCCTACCATTCTATTCACCTTTGTTTTACATTATTCCTCTTTTCATAATCTAAATTATCTAAGCAGTAATTAGAACTGTTTGCTCCTTTGGCAAGAGAAAGAAAAAGCACATTTAGTTTGGAAAAAGTGTGATGGTCAGAGCACCAGCCAGAAGGGAAAGGGGAGGAGTCCCACTCCACCCCACACACCACACCTGCCCTATTTTTCCAGTATCTGGAAGATTAACCCAGCACAATTCAATAAGTATTTCTCAAGGATTTACCTCTTGCTAGGCACTCTGATAGACACTACATACAAAGACAATTTTTTAAAATTCCTTGTCCTCAAGGAATTTATAATCTATATGGAGAATATAACATGTAAATAAGTGTATACAATAATTAGAGAAGGGAGAGAGAACTAGCAACTAAAAGAATCAGGAAAAGTTTTTGTTTTTGTTTTTGTTTTTGTATGATTGTCATGAACTGAATTGTAAATTAAGTTGAAGATTCTAAGAGGAGGACTTGAGGAGGCTGCTAATACAGAGATGGAGAAATGTTTATATAAAGACATGCATGTAAAAGTGAGTTTGGGGATACTACATAAAGAAGTTTAGCTATAACATAAAGTGGGGTAAATCAGCATAATCCTTGAAAAGTAGTATCCGAACATATTTTGATAGACTTTAAATGACAATCTGATAAATCTGCAATGCATACAGAAAGGGGATTGAGGTGGTTGAGGTGGGAGATGTCACCAAATGTTCTCAATCTAGGAAGCAGTGTAGTCAAATGAGCTTTAGAAAGATTAATTTGGCAATTCTATGGAATTTACCTTGAAGACAGAAGTGACTAGAAATTAGAAATCCCACTGAGAAGCAACTGCAATTGAATCTAAATCCTGTGTTAACATATAGCCAGCAATCCACAACACTCCTGAATGTGTCTTGCACCCAATTAAAATGTAATAGTGAAGTATTTAATAAAATAAATAAGAATAGAATCCTCCAAGTCACTACTGATCAGAGAAATGCAAATTAAGACAACTCTGATATACCACGACACACCTGTCAGATTGGCTAAAATGACAGGAAAAATTAATGATGAATGTTGAAAGGGATTTGGGAAAACTGGGGCACTGATACATTATTGGTGGAACTGTGAACGGATCCAACCATTCTGGAGAGCAATTTGGAACTATGCTCAAAAAGTGATCAAACTGTGCATACCCTTTGACCCAGCAGTGTTTCTATTGGGCTTATATCCCAAAGAGATCTTAAAGGAAGGAAAGGGACCCACATGTGCAAAAATGTTTGTGGCAGCCCTTTTTGTTGTGGCTAGAAACTGGAAGTTGAATGGATGCCCATCAGTTGGAGAGTAGTTGAATAAATTATGGTATATGAAAGTCATGGAATATTATTGTTATGTAAGAAACGACCAGCAGGATGTTTTCAGAGAGGCCTGGAGAGACTTGCAGGAACTGATGCTGAGTGAAATCAGCAGAACCAAGAGATCATGGTGCATGGCAACAAGACTACATGATGATCAATTCTGAAGGACATGGTTCTCTTCAACAATGAGATATTTCAAACCACTTCCAAATGTTCAGTGATGAAGAAAGCCATATACATCAGAGAGAGGGATCTGAATGTGGACCACAACATAACATTTTCATGCTCTCTATTGATGTTTGCTTGCACTATGTTTCCCTTCTCAAATTTTTTTCTTATACATCCAATTTTTCTTGCACAGCAAGATAATTGTAAAAATATGTATATACATATTTGATTTGTCAAGTATTTTAACATAATTAACATGTATTAGACTTCCTGCCATCTAGGGGAGGGGGAAAATTTGTAACAGAAAGCTTTGCAAGGGTCAATGTTGAAAAATTACCCATACATATGTTTTGCAAATAAAAAGCTTTAATAAAAAAATAAAATAAATAAGAATAGAATCTAGGCAATGCTGATATGTGTTTTCCTAAGTCACTATGACAACTGATAATATATGGAAAGTGAAGTAGAGTAAAGAAATGAGGATGACATTGAGATTGTGAATCTGGAAATAGATTTGTTGATTTACTCAATAGAAAGAAGGCATTTTAGAGAAGTAGTGCTTTTTTCAGGTGGAATATGGGGAAAGATAATGAATTCCATTTTGGACATGTTAAATTTGAGATATCCATGAGACTATAATTTTGGAGTTAGTCAAACAAGCTTTTCTCTGATCTTAACATTTCATATTCTACCTCCATGTAGTCATATGAAATTCATCCAAGGCCATCTTCAGCCATCTTGATCTATATCTGGGCACTGGACCCAAATCACTCTGGAGGAAGGGAGTAAGAGTGGTGATGCATTTAAAACCAAATTCACTTGCATACCATGGTATCACCTCCCTGATGTCATTGTCCTCTTCACAAACAAAGGGCAATCAATAGCAATAACTAAACCTATATTAACATTCTACTTTCCGTTTTCATTTATCAGAAAATTCTTATTTTTTTGCAAGGCTTCTTTCAGATAGCACACCCTCATGAAAGGTTCCTTTATTCCCGATTAGTATTCTTCAAATATACTTATACTTACTTATATAAGTGGCACTGTTGGTTAGAGCACACACCTGGAGTTGGACTTTCCCTAGCTGTATTACCCCTGGACAAATAACAACTCTTTTTTGCCAAAAGGGAATGATAATAACACCTACCAGCCAGGGCTGTTGTGAGGATCAAATGAAACAAACATTGGAAAGGACTTAGCATACTTCCTGGCATATAGTAAGTAACATATAGATGTTCTTATTATTGTTATAGATATAGATGCTGTACCTTTGCAGTACAGCATAAGGACAGATAACATTTTGTTTTTGGAATTATGACATAATTGCCTCAAATATGGTAGTCACTAAATGTAATTTTGTAAACAAAGCCTATTAGAAATTTTCCTGGGGCAACTAGATGGCCATAGTGGATAGAGTACCAGCCCTATAGTCAAGAGGACCTGACTTCACATTCCTGCTCAGACACTTAATAATTCCTAGCTGTGTGATCCTGGGCAAGTCATTTAACCCCAATTGCCTTGCAAAAAAGAAGAAGAAAGAGGAGGAGGAAGAGGAAGAGGAGGAGGAGGAGGAAAAAAAGAAAAAAAGAAATTTTTCTTAGAGGAGTAGGTGTGAGAAGAAGGATCTAGGATTTGAGTTGTGTGGAACACTGGATCCTACTTTTTGAAGACATAGTTAGACTAAGGTGAATAGGAATATAAAATAGTAATTATAACACATTTCTATTGGTCTTCAAGATTTTTCAAGCACTTTCTTCACAAAGATCCAAAGTGTTAGGTAGTATCCATCATTATACCCATTTTAGAGACTATGAAAAGTAATGAATCTATAGCTACTACATACCTAATCAATAACTGAGGCAAGAATTTAAACAATTTTGTCTGTCTCTAAGTTGAGTATGCATTCTATTAGATCAGAATATTGGCTCTAGATGAGACCTTAGAAATTGATGGCCAAAAAAATAATCCACACAGTTAATGTCAAAGCAAGGACAGGACTAATTCTAAGTGATTCTTCTTTGTACTATATAACATTTTATAGTTGGTAGTTTCTTCTTTATACAGCTGAGAGTAATCTAGCTTTGCAGTTTCTGAAAAGATAAAGAAGGGCAAATCATTTGGGGAATACAATAGCTTCCACCCTTACATAGTCAATTCAGGCTTTTTGTAATGGTTGTTTTAAAAAAAGTATGAAACTGAACTCTATAACTTACATAAGCAATAGAATCATTTAGCTAGATGAAAGAAACAAGCAAGATTTGCAACATACTATTTGATTTTACAGCATAGGCATATGTAAATTAAGCTACTAAAAGGAAAAATGCTGAAAGAAGGAATTCTTTCAAATTTCAGGTAAGGTACCATTTCTTCATATACTTTTCTCCAGTCCCCCCTTATGATATTCTTCCTCAAATCTCTTCCTTTATTAATTAATTAATTTTAATTTTATCCCTTCAATAGAAGGTAAGCCCCTTTGAGAGGAAGATTTTTGTCCATATGTCCTCAGGTTCTAGTGCTCAATCAATGTTTATTGAATTCAGTCAAATGGGAGTAATTCTTCTGGATTCACCCATCTTTCAGTTCCCTAGAGAGAAAAGAAAATTTTCAATAAAATTAAGCTTTACCTATCACATGTTATATGCAACAATAAGCTCTGGAAAATTTTCCAAAAGTTGGAATTTCTTTTCCCCTAGGCTTCATATATGACCCAGAAACTTTCTCACTCCCTGAAAGTTTGATTAAGAATTCCAAATAAGCCAGCAATAACTTACTGACTCTGCAGCCTCTATCAACATGATCCACTTAAATGCACGGGTTGCTTGATTTAAAAAAAAAAAAGCTAAGCTAACAGGTAAACTTCAATAACACTTATTTACCTGAAATGAACTTTTGAACCTTCTGAGAGCTTCCCATTATTTTGTAGTCTTTTAATTACTGTGCAATGCTAATAATACTATGCATATAACAACAGGGTTCCCATAGTTAGTGGGAATTAATCTTACAAAATAGTCTTTCCAGATAAAAAGTAGTATCTTTCGCATAAATTCAAAAGCACAAGGACACACTCATGTCCACAAATTTGTAGCTACTTGGATGAGGAGAAATGCACATATTTAAGTGGTTCTTTATTTTAATAACTTGTGAGTTTTTATTTTCTTGAAATTACAAGGCAAAATGGAAATCATATTACAACTTTACCAAGTAAATCAAAAGCAACTTAGATCTATAGTAATAGGGCTAAAATAGAATCTAGCTTGAGAGAACTTTTCAGTTTGACTCAATCTAGTTTATGAGCTCTGCATGCTAAATGTAGATTGACAGTACTATGCAATCATGAAGATATCCAAATTGAAGGGCTCATACATACCTCTGTATTCAGTTTCCTTGTTTTGTGACTAAATTATTTTTTGATGTATTAATCAATCATTCATCATCTATTCATTCATCCATTCAACAAACGTTTTATTTTGTGCTTAGTAGTGTGGAAAATATGTTGGAGCTAATTTCCTCTCCCCCACCAAAAAAAAAAAAAAAAACACATGCAAAACTATGATTCTTACTTTCAGTGAACTTCCAGTCTAAAAGAGAATTTTTAAAAAGTAGTACACTGGAAAGAGCTCTCAATTTAGATTTAGGGACCTAGGTTGCCTAACCATTTAGTGTAGGATCTTGGACAGTAATTTCCTCTGAACCCCAATTTCCTAATCTTGAAAATGAAGGAACTGGACTAGTAAAACTCTCATACTAAATATACAAAAAACAAATGAACAAATATGCACTATTATTATACAATTGCAGAAAATTTACATCATTTAAACAAGGTTGATATGATTAATATAAAAATAACATAAGTTAAATAGATTTATGTATAACTGGAAGAAGTGATTAAAGCAGAAGTGAAATTTGCTGGACAATTCTTGGAGAAGAAAATTTTCAAGGTGGTCATGAAAGGAAATTATGTGCATAAACTGATGAGGATGATAGAAACTTTCAGGCTATTTAAACAAATGAATGGAGGCAGGAAATAACAAAATGGAAGGGAATTATCTGTTTAACTGAGATAAAGGTGATTAAAATTATGAGACAAATAAAATGATAAAGGTGAAAATGTGAGAAATGTGAAAGTTTCAAGATCAAAATCATGAATATTAATTTTAATGATGAACAATGTATGTGGTGGCCAAGAGAAAACAATATTTTAAGCAAACACAGACTATAGGCAAGAATACTAATGAAAAGAAACTGTACCTATCAAATTAAAATTAAGAAAAGATAAGTGACCTACAGTAGTACCTAGAAATGGGCAAAGAGAAGCAAAAAGAGCCCTATAGAACAACAATAACAAGTCTCAGTAATTTATTGAATGGGCCATGGATAGAAAGACAAAAGACAAGGTTAAGATGTAAATCCAAGGTCAAGACCCTGGGGAAAATTGAGAGCACCAGACCATAGATATCAAGAGAGGGGAAAAATTTAGAGAAGAGGTGATACCAGCTGCTATCAGCTCCAGAACCCATAATGTGAGGAATTCAAATAAACATTCAGTGAGATATTAACATGAATTTTTAAATTTAAAAATATAAGAATACAAAATAAACTTTCCTTTAAGAAGCTGAACCTTTTCTAAAGACTTGAAAATTACTTGGCATCAAATTATCTGATTCTATTCTAAAGTATTTTATATTGTTCTTGCTTTAAAAAAAAAAGTCATTCTACATAAAGGGGGATCAATTTTCCCAATGTTCAAAATTTCTTGTTATGCCATGTTTTGGTTTGTTTTCAGAAGTGTATATCTTATTCTCTTATGCATGAACTTGAGACCAAACTAAATAGGCTCTCAAAACTGAATGGTGTTACCTTCGTTAACAAAGCTTTTACTATATTGGATGATATATATCCATAGATAAAATGACAATGCATTCTTGCATTAGTAAATAAAATGTACCTAGCACATAACTATTTGAAAAATTATTTGAAAGACTATTAACATCCACTAGGCATTTACTGAATTTAGGAAACGCTTTATACTGGCTTACAAGAGCTGCAGTTTTGTAAATTAAATATCTCCATGCTTTATTTATCAGCTAATTGACTTACTAAATCTTTGAAAATTATAGTGACTTCTTATTTTGAGGTTAGTTTATCTAGTCCTTAATGTCTAAAGAGACATGTGATATGAATATATCTGGGTAATATTAACTTCTTTAGACTACTTACATTAAAGTCACCTTTCCTAATCAAATCCTATATTTGCCATGCATCAGAAATAATTATAGTAACATAATAATATCCTTAAGAGACCTAATATGTAGGCGCTGAAGAATTGCAGCACATCCATAGCTCCGACCTTGTTATTTTTAGGAAAAAAAAAACAGATTCTTATAGCACTAAAAGTATACAATATATATCTAATCAGAAGATGAATTTTAAATAAATTCCATAAGACTTCCCAAATATAATGAACTTAATGAAAATTAACACAATGTGAAATGAATCAAAAATAGAATCCTGGACAGCATAAATTGTTGTTCAGAATAAAAATTCTAAAAAAGCTCAGACTGGAATTCTGAAAACAATTATTGTAAAAGGTCCTAATAACAACAACAAAAGCAATAAAGGCCATTAGAGCCTCTCTCTAGAGTATTGCACTTCACCTTGTTATTAAGCTGTTAAAACAAAACACAGGCACACTGCTGTAGGCTGATGACCTCTACATCACGAACATGAACTCTTCGTGTTCTAGGGCAAGGTCAAAAATCCAAGTCAACCCCAGATCAAAAAGGTTGTAGAATAAAAATAGCATATATCAGTGTAATTTTCAAAGAGGTTGGGACCACAGTCAATTTTAAGCAAGAAAGAAAAATGGATTTTTTTCTTCCTTTCAACATTATTTTCAGAACATTATTGATTTATTTTAATATAGTAACTGGCAGATAACTTATTGCAATCTATTCTCCCACCACAATCTTCTTCCCCATTTCACTTTTGAAAATCATAATTACAAAAATAAATTTTATTTAGAACCAACAATTTTTCCACTCATGGATAAGTAATTTATAAGAAAAACTCTTACTTTAATAAGCAGATACTTACTATTTTGAGTACAATTATACTTTTTCAGATTCATTTCAGATTACATTCACTCACTACCTTCAAAAGGAATATCCCTTATGAAAGAGGTAACCACAAGGGCAAAGGTAGGTGAGAAAGAGGCCTTGTTTATTCAGTGTTCGTAAATTTACTAATGTGCCTTTTACGTGGTGGCTTATAAATAAAATATATGTGATATATTTTCTATCTATATGAGATTTGTAACAGTAAGTTTATGCAAAATTCATTATGCTTCATAAGCAATTTTGAGAAAAACTCCATTGCATTTAAGGTAATCTGACTACAATATGATTTCTTTACTCAATTCTTAATATGTAAGTGGAAAAGGGTGTAAAAACTGCAAAGAATCGTTTATTATCATTTAATCAATTTATCAATTATCATTTAAAGTTAGTGAAAAATTATATATGCTTACTCTGTGAAAAGAAAGGACAAATGGATAAATTAACATAGGCCAAAGAAAAAACAAATTAATCCAAAGCTAAAAGCAAGTAATTAAACATGTTAATGAAAATCAAAATGATAATGAAGAGCACCAAAATTATAACTTCTACCACAGTGTAAGCTAGTTGAGTGTAGGAACTATGAATTATTCACTAGTCACACCTCAACTGAAGTCTGGCTTCACTTACTCTTCTTTAAAATGTGAATGTCTAGCAAATAAGTTCAAATTGCCTCTGTCCTTGACCTCTGAATCTTCTTATTCAATTGCAATGCTTCTATTTCTGAACATCTATTTGTATTTAGTTATACCTGAGCATGAGCAAAAAAGGACAATAGTGATAGAAAGTATAACTAAACACAGGCACAGGAAGACATACAATCATGCTTTACCATTTCCTACAAATTCGTTATACCTGGCCCTGGTATACCAAGAGGTTTACTTTTTATAAGACTATCTACCCCATTCTTGAGAGTGGCTATTGCAAAACTTCCCTTCTCTTCTCAAACTAACTAGATCACCTCCTTCTTTTCCTTGGTAAGAGAATTCATGATCTAATTGAACATCACCATAATGATATCTTTCTCAGCTTCAATTACAATTTTTTTCCTTCTTCAATATTATTTTATTTTTTCAAATTCACAAAAAAGATATTTTGCAATATTCATTTTTGTAAGACTTTGTGTTTCAAATTTTCCTTCCTTGTCCCTTACTTCCTCCCTCCTCAAGACAGAGAAAACTCTGCTGTAGGTTAAATATGTACAATTCTTTTAAACATATTTCCATATTTATCATGTTGTACGAGAAAAATAAGACCAAAAGAGGAAAAAAAATACAACAAAGAAAAAGCAAACAAAAAAGGTGAAAATATTATGCTTCAATCCACATTCAATACTCATAGTTCTCTCTCTAGATGCCGAAGGCATTTTCCACCCCAAGTCTGTTAGTATTGCCTTGAAT
Organism: Myrmecobius fasciatus; assembly: GCA_023553655.1. Taxonomy (NCBI): domain Eukaryota; kingdom Metazoa; phylum Chordata; class Mammalia; order Dasyuromorphia; family Myrmecobiidae; genus Myrmecobius; species Myrmecobius fasciatus. The sequence continues at coordinate 70,995 of JAJPUD010007883.1, read as the reverse complement.
CACCACATTGTCCAACTATATACTTCAATTAACCTTATCATCATATTCTCTTTTACTTTAGTCTCACAGAATGAAGTGACCCTTGTTCAGGCCAGACTCTTGACTTCATTCTATGTCCATTAGTAACTTACAGAAATTTTCCCCTTTAATAATTCCCTGTATCTTTTTTTTAATTTCCTACTTCTTATGTTCGGTGTGTGTGTGTGATTCCGTCTGTCTTTCTCTCTCTCTACCTCTGTCTCTCTGTTAGTCTCTTTGTCTCTGTGTGTTTCTGTGTCTCTGGCTTTCTATCTCTCTCTGTGTCCCTGGATCTGTGTCTGTCTCTCTCTGTTGCTCTCATTGTGTCTTTCTGTCATTCTCTTTCACTATGTCTCTAACTCTGCGTATATTTCTTTGTCTATCTCTCTGTGTATGCCTTTTTTTCTATCTGTGTCTCTCTTGTCTGTTTATGTTTGCCTGTCTCTGTATGTCTCTGCCTCCTTATCTCTGTCTCTGTCTCTGTCACTATTTCTTGTCTCTCTCTTTCTCTCTCTCTTCTCTTTCTCTTTCATCGTTAAAAAAAACCAAAATCCCCTTTTCCTTCAAGCTATCATCCTACACCATTTCTTCTCTTGTGTGAATAGCCTTCACTTTTTTATATCACATTCCCTTCTTAACCTCTTGCAATCTGGCTTCTGACCCCAAAACTCAACAGCATCTGTGCTTTCCATGGTCAACAACGCTCTCCTTATTTCAGAATTCACTGGCCTTTTGTCAGTCGTCATCCTTCTATATCTTTTGGCAACAACTGATATTGTTGTACATCCTATACCTGCAAATATTCTCCCATTCTGAGTTTTGAGGATACTGTCTATGGTATAATTCTCTTCTTTCTGTTCATCTGAGTTTTCCTTATAAGTCTTCTTTGTAATATCATTCAGTTATGTCTCAGTTCTTATACATGAATGTAATCCTTATATGTCCTGACTGAACCCTCTTCTCTCTATATACTCTCTCATTGATTTTATCAGTGCACATGGAATCAACTCTGACCTTGCAGTAGATGACTCTCATATCTGCTTGAGCTTAAGCCCTGCTCCTACTTCTGCTGCAAACCTTCACCTTGATGTCACACAGGTATCTAAAACTCAAATGGTAAAAAAAGCAGAATTCATGATCAATCCATCTAATTCCTCCCTTCCTCCCATCTTACCTATTTCTGCCAGTCACCACCTTTTTCTAATCAGTCAAGTTCACAATCTCAGAATCACTCTCCATTCTTCATTCCAACTAACTTGACTTTCGAATTTGATTATATATTACTCCCCCTCATAGGACACTGCAGCAAAATCAGCTGTTCTCTGGAAATCATCTTATATGTCTTTTACAATCATGCATTCACACAGACTGTCACCTAACATGGGAAGGTACTTCTTTCCTAAATTTATCTTATGGATCCTTAGCTAATTTAAAGAATAAGTTCAAGTATCATCTCCTTCAAGAGATCTCTTTTGATTCCCTGAAATGCTGTCATCTTCACCTAAAAAAATTAATGTATAAATGTATGTATATGTGTTTTTATATGTGCACATTTATATATATATATAATATACACATATAAAATATGTATCTACCTGAGTTTATGTGGATTTTATATAAATACATTTGTGGATGCATAAATACATGCATATCAACATGTTAGATAATATTTATACAGTATTTTAAAGTGCAAAGTACCTTAACAGGATTATTTCATTTTTATATTTACATCATCCCTGTGAGGTTGGTGCCATTATTATCTCCATTTAGAGAAAAAAAGAAACTGAGGTTAATAGAAGTAAAGTGACTTGTCCAGAATCATATGTAAGTATCTGCTGGTAAGGGTCACATAGTTAATGTGTCTTCTAGTAAATATAGGATTCAAACTCAGGTCTTTGTGACTGCAAGTTTTCTATCTACTATGTCACCTAGCTGTTTCATTATGTTATGCATAAGGTATAATTAAATAGGCAAAGAGAGAAAATGAAGGGGCAGGAGGAAGATAGAGAAATAAGGGGGAGAAAGAGACAGAAAGAGGGAGAGAGAGAGAGAGATACAAAGAGAGAAAGAGAGACAGGGAGGGAAAGATAGAGACAGAGAGACAGAGACAAAGAGAAACGAAGTCAATTAATCATCTCACTCCATTTAAAGTAAAAGATAAAGTAAAATGATTTCCCAATTTGATGAAAGCATTTTTTGATTCAATGAATCATTCAGGCAATAAATCAGACACACACACACACACACACAAAAAAGAAAATTGATTAATTTAGATATTTTGAAAGCTACTACAAGAACCGGAGTAGTGTTTGGTGCTATATGGGAATTGTCTCTAGATTGTTTCAAGAAACTTATTCACATTATTTGTATAATTTGTATAATAATTTACTTTATTATGTCAAATAGCAAGCCAGTTCAAAACACAGGGATTCAAAAGTCTGGGAAATTAAAATGAAAATCTTCTACCCAAGTCTTTAAGAAGAAAACTCTTGAAAGAAAGAATAGCATTCAGTCTCAATCTTCTCTCTCTCTTACCTTGCCCCTATGTTTGTTTTAGAAAGACCTCATGAACTTTTCAGCAGCATCATAGGAGTGTTCATGAAACAGTATTAGCAAATGGTAGGATATTAGGAAAAAAATAACCTTGATGAAAAAAGCCAAATTCAAGACTGTGCAGGAAGCACGCCAGAACTACAATATACTGAAAGGAAACATCTGGAAGACTTCAGTAAAAGACTATTGCCCCTTTGTTATATGCATACCCTAAATCTATGTGCTTTCCCACTGGATTCTCCATACACTGGTGAGAGAGTGTATCACAGACTTTTGGGGAAATGCTATGGGTTGCACCAACTTTGTGTCAACTATACCACTATATTAATTACCTCTTCCTAAAAGCTAATTAAAACTACCTAGCTAAAAGATATTAACCAATAAATGTGGAATGTAGCATATCTATGGAGACTTAGGAGCTACAGCCCATAGCCCCTATCCTCTAGAATAAGTACCATTAGAGCTCTGGGGGCACAGTTTGCCAGTAAGTAAGGGTTGACCAAATAGCCAGAGCTTGACATAAACGCACGCACACACACACACACACACACACACACACACACACACACTGCATATCATATATAAGTATTTCTGTGTTTGCTATATTTACATATCTAAGTTTCTATGGACACACTAGATGTTTCTAGGATAATATCAACTCTGAGGATGGAAATTAGCTCATGAAAAAAAATCCTATTCCCAGGGCTTTACTCAGTGCTGAATATATAACAGTATTTGATAAATGATTGTTGATTGATTATTTTGTTTTGTTTTGTGTTCTCCACAGATCCTAGTCCAACCCCTTGGACACAATAGGACTTCAATAAATGTTTAGGAAATTTAATACCTTCACTTCCTTTTCATATGTATATATAGATATACATATATATTAAACACATATAGATAATGGATAATTAAAGGAAAGGGATTATAAATTTAGAGTTCAAAAAGACTTTAATGTTGTTATTTAATTTTTTTCAGTTTTATCCAACTCTTCATGACCCAATTTGAGGTTTCCTTTTTTTTGCAAAAGATGCTGGAATGGTTTGTCATTTCCTACACCATCTTATTTTACAGATGAGAAAATTCAATCAAACAGGGTTAAGTGGCTTAACCAGATTCACACAATCAGTAAATATATGAGTCCAGATTTGAACTCATAAAGAAGAGTCTTCCTGAATTTAGGACCTGTACTCTATCCACTGTGCCATTTAGCTGCCCCAATGAGACCTTACAGATCATTTGTTACAGCTTCATCTCATTACAGATGAGGGAAATGAAACCCAAAGCATTTAAATGGTTTGTCTAAGGCATCCTAGTAAACAATAGAGCTAGAATTTGAATGCAAGTCTTTTGACTTTGTTTCCTTTCATTATAACTTGCTGTTATAACATTTCTATGTAGAATAAGCTAGTAAAATTATTTACAAATTATATGTTATTATTAATCTAATTATTAATTACAAGCTTAATTATTAATCTATTATCAATATATTTGTAATGCAAGAATCAGGGATTCTATGATAGTATCACCTGGGAATTTATTCCAATTGAGATTTTGTGAAACCCTTTTAACCTGGACAGATCTTTTTGAAAATAATAATTAAGGACAATTTCTGAGAGTTGAAATAGTGACAACTTATGAGATAAACAGAATTACTTGTAAGAAGCAAAAACCTTCTCATCAGCTTTAGAAAAGACCTCTAGGGCTAAGAAGGTAATTAAATTTTCTTATCTATTCATTCTTTCCACCATCCTGGAAACAGCTGGATAAGATTACAGTATATTCAGAAGATAAAAAAAAAATCATTTGTTTTGGAAACAAATACTGACTTTATTCAAAGAAGTATATAGTCAAATGAATTTAATACTTTCTTTTCTTCCCAGTTAACAAGATTTTTTTTTCCTGAGGCAATTGTGATTAAGTGACTTGCCCAGGAATTTCTGAAGTAGCATTGTTGATAAGTTGTGATCTGATCCAAACAATCTGGAGAGCAATTTGGAACTTAGCAAAGTCACTACTAGTTCTATATCTCTTAAAGAGATCATTAAAAAAAAAAAGCAAAAAGATCTACATATGCAAAAATATTTATAGTGGTCTTTTTTATGATGGCAAAATATTAGAAACTTAGGAGATGTCTATCAATTGAAGAATTTCTGAACAATCTGTGGAATTATAAATGTGATGGAAAACTATTGTGCAACAAGAAATGAGGGAGAAGCAGATTTCAGAAAAACCTGGAAAGGCTTGTACAAACTGATGCAAAGTGAAATCAGGATAGATGAGAAAAACTTTACACACAGTATCATCAGCATTTTATGATGATCAGCTGTGAATGACTCAGCCCTTCTCAGCAAAAGAATGATCTAAAATAAGTACAAAGGATTTAAGAAGGAAAATGCCATCAAAATTCAGATAAAGAATTGATGGACTCTGAATGCAGATTGAAGCATATCTTTTTACTTATCTCATTCTTTTTCATGTTTTCTTTTTCTTTTTGATCTCTTCCTTCTTTCACAACTGTAATTAATATAGAAATAGGGTTTAAATGATAGTATGTGTATAACCTATATCAATTTGCCTAACATTTTTAGAAGAGGGAAGTGGAGGAAGGAAGGTAGAAAAAATTTAAATTCACAAATCTTGTAAAAATGAATAGTAAAAACTATTTTGACTTGTTATTGGGGGAAAATGAAATACTATTTAAAAAACAAAAAATAAATAATTTCTGAAGTAAAATATTTCTGTGTAAAAGTTATTCTGACTTTAGTGACTAAATCAAACAGTTATAAGGGACCACCCCCTTACAATTGTGGAAACAATATCATTGCAGGCTTTAGCCATTTATGAAGAGCTTAGCCATTTATAAAGAGTTTAGATACCCCAAAACCTTTTTATAATACAGGAGAACCTTGGGGAAAAGAATGAAATATAACCCAGGTACCTTCAGGCAATGAGAACCATGGTAGTCTATATTACATTATTATTAGTATACAAGTTCTACCTTTAATCATTATGACAGAAGATTGGCATTTCACACACTTGACTGCTTAATCCTAAAAGAGAACTAGATTTTTACCACAGTTAACCATTTAAACATGGAAGTATATGCAATATCTATGCATATAGTTATCAGATTATATTGCCAAGTTCCATGGTATATTCTTGGTTCCATGTCAAGGTTGACATTGTGAATAAAGAGATAGCTGATAATAAATTTAGCATCTCCTAGGTTCAAGTATGGAATGTATTAGAACCAGCTCTAACACCAGAGAACCAATTATTAAATATTTCATATGAGTATTTATACTTCTACTCTATACTTATACTTGAATTTAATCTATATTTATACCTGGAACTAGCAAACTACAAATTAGAACTTGATTTATTGTTTTATTGATTATCTATTTTTAAGAGAATGATCATTCAGATTAAATTTAGAAATGTGTTTGGCTTGTACTTTTTGTTTGCCTGGAGAAAAGATAGTTAAACCCCTAGTTTGAGCCCTATTCCTGACATATAGTGGCTATGTGACTCTGGGCAAAGTATTTCATGTCTGAGTACCCTAGCCAACTCTTTTGTGGAGCAAGTGCCAAGCTACATTGGTAGAAGATGTCCCTCATCATTAGGAGTTCCTTAAAGACAGGAAATCACAAGTATTTAATATATATGTATGCAAATATACACACATATATAGAGATATTTGCTCCAATATATGTATGTATATGTGCACACTGAATCTGTCAGAGATATATCTATAAAATGAATAATATATAAGCATGTGCTTGTGTGTGTGTGAATAGATCCACTTGACTTGCTAATATGAAATATTTTATTTTAGAAGTAGATTTAGACATATATATATAATTCTAGGACACAGTATACTAAAGTATACCCCACAAAAATACACACATACATACATGTATGCATACATACATGCATGCATGCATACATGCATAAATTTGTTACTTAAGATTCCCATAATTTGAGAGGTTGGAAGGAGGAAAACAGAAGAAAATCAGTGAGATAAGGTTATATATACCACTGTTCCTTACACAATTAACCCTTGTAAAATTTAAAAATTTGCTTGTTAAACTTTTTTCAAGTTTTGACAGTAGACAGCTAAGACATTCCTTATAATTCTTTGCACATAATCTGTACATAATAATTTGTTGATTGGTCTAGAGTTAGAGCTTTAAAAAATAGCATATTGGTTTAAAATCTAAAGAAGTATAATCATTTCTTGCACTGGTTTTGTAGAATAAGACCAGTTCTTTACAATAGAAGAGTATGGTTCGTGAACACAAAATAGTTCTTCATGCTTGAAAATTTACTGGATACACAGAATTATTGATAATTATTAAAATGTTACTCTTCCTCTTTAGAAGAACATAAATAAGTAGAACTGTGTCAATTATATATCATTACATTTGTCATTACTACCTATGTGAGCCTAGGCTTCCATGTGCATCAGTTTACTCCTTTGTAAAAATGAGAGTTTTAGACTAGATAGTCTCCAAAGTACCTTCAAGCTCTAACTGTGATCCTACGATCCTATAAAATCTGTGATCCTATATTAAACAAAAAATCAAATTAATGGATTGTATT
>JAJPUD010007883.1:6316-58816 GCA_023553655.1 Myrmecobius fasciatus | reverse complement strand
AATTTCAGCAATTGTCCAATTAAGTGATGGACCCTCTCTCCACAGTGGTTTTGGGACAAAATGGACGATGCATCCAGAGGACATTCAGGAGAAATACTGAAACAAATACAGTTATAGATAAATATAGAAAGATAGCCACTTGAGAGAGGAAGCAGCTTCCAGGAGTATAACCTCTTGCATCAGAGAAGAGTAACAACTCTAGATTCCAAAAAAACAGTTTCCAATAATGAGCAGTAGTGAGTTTACATTTTGGACACTGATACTCTCTATAGTTAAAGCCTCTCTGTCATTAACCAAATATATTTTCGTGAGAATGTTTCCCAGACTTTTAAAGAAAACTTCTATATCAACTGTTATTACTATATCTTACTAAACTTCTATATCAACTGTTCTCAGCAAATACTCTTGCTGAAAGCTAACTTAAGCTAATGACTGCCATATGATGGGAAAAATGCCCATGGGGACTCATGAGTGACAGCATCCTGTACATCTCTGAGGGTAATAGTAGTTAGTCATCTTCTAGGGATTGTATTGGATAGTGAAAGTCAGAGTTGGCTAAGTAGCCCTGATAGAGTATTATATGTATTTCCAAGATGTGCTATTGTAGGTATATTTATTACTTACATAAATGTCTTAAAGTGAAGATTCAGTCAAAAGTGGGGGACTATCTCTATAAATACATTCAAGGGGAAGTTCACTCAAAATAAGCCAGGATATTATATTATGTCCTATATAGTACTTCAGAGACAAGCATCAGAGGGGGGCGGAGCCAAGATGACGGAGTGAAAAGACGACTTTCTGCCTCTCCTCCGATCTTCTCTCAAATCAACAATAAAATAAGCCTCTGAACTGATCTTCAAGTCAACGAACTCAGAAATATTTGGACACTGCTCTCTGGATAACTTCATATCAGGTTAGTCGGACTCGGACAGAGAGATAAATAGACGACTCCTGTGTAGGCCGGAAGTGAGGGTGGGACTCAGCTCATCCTGGCAGAAATTCCAAACTCCAAATTCCAAACACCTGGAGTTTATCTGAGGCACTCGGGACACTCTGCCCTGATTGGGGGCAGGTGTTCTGGCAGTCTTGCCTTGTTTAAGGAGTAATTGGGACTTAGTCCTAGCCCCCACCGGCCCAGCACCTTAAGTCAACTCACCGAAGTGCCCCAGGGCAAAGCTTTTTCAGCCGCCGGTTTTTTCCCCCTACCTTAAAGAGATATCCACACTGTCTAAAAAAAAAAAAAATGAAGAAGCAAAAGAGAGCTCTCACCATAGACAGCTTTTACAAAGAGAAAGAAGTGATCACCCCAGATCCAGAGGTTCCTTTAGGCAAAACTCAAGAGAAAATCAGCAAGGACCATCACTGGTCCCCTTTTCAAAAGGCCTTTCTGGAAGATTGCATAAAGAACCTCAAAAGAGAGCTGGAGGATAAATGGGAAAATAAACTGAAATCAGTGCAAAAAGGATACAATATCTTGCAAGAAGGATATGATGCCCTGCAAAAGAGATATGAAAAAGACACCAATTTATTAAAAAATAAAATTAGTGAAGTGGAAAAAGAGTGCAATGAACAAATTGGCCAGTTAAAAAAGGAACTTAAAAAGGTAACTGAAGAAAACAACACTTTAAAAATAAGAATTGAACAAATGCAAGAGAATGACTCACTAAGACTTGAAGTATCAGTCAAACAAAAACAAAAAAATGAAAAATTAGAAGAAAATATGAAATATCTCCTAGGAAAAACAACTGACTTGGAAAATAGATCTAGGAGAGACAATCTAAGGATTATTGGACTTCCTGAAAGACAAGCATCAGATTTGTACTCTGTACAGTTGAACATTGTAAAATGCTATAATGATGGCCCCTGCATAGGTTCTTATTGAATGGATGGCATTAAATTAGAAGTTGCCCACACCTTGAAGGGAAGAAACATATGGCAGCATGGAAGAAATGTTGGTGAATATGAACTAGTTCATCTCAATCTTTTTTATAAATAGGTTGCTTGGAATGCTTATTAGACAACACAACCATTTAGGATTAAATATTTTCAAGATGTGAAGAAACGGATGATTTTCTAGAATATCAAAATATTTATTTGAAGAGGAAAAATTATGACTAAACTCTGACAAAATGCTGAAGGATCATGACTATCTCCTCACTTTTATCACACACTTTTTCTCTCATCTTGCCTTGTCTTACACAGGCTGTCTTCTGTAATTAGGAGAGACTCCTCTCACATTGTTTGTTTTTTTAAAATAAGTAAATAAATATAAGATCCAAATTAGGTAAAGTCTTCCTGATCACCTCATCTGGAAAGTGAGCCATACTAGTCAAAACCCTCATTATTGGTTAATAAAATTATAATTTTTAATTCATTTCATAGTTTTTCATCACAAAGTCAATTTTCACCCTAGACTGTAAGTTGTTTGAGAGTAGGGGGTATTACATATTTTGTCTTTATATTCTCTATAATCATCTCAATGACCCACATATAATAGATACTTAACATCTGTTAATTAATCAGCCAACAAGCATTCATTAAGTCCCAGAGATACAAAAACAAAACCTTGCCCTGTTAAACAAATGAAGTGACTTAGTAACATTACATTATCTTTCAAATCATTTGCACTCATTAAATATTGATTTTTTTCAACTGTCAATTGCCTTTATAATCATCTTTAATGGAGGAAAGATGAACTGATTAGACATCTGCCATGAAGAGGAGGATAATAAAAGAGGAAAATAATTTAAATATATATTTTTTTATGTTAGAACTTTCAGATAGCAACATAGACTATCAAGAAATCACTTCTCTTGAATTTATATCAGAAACATATTTCATGAGAATCTCTAGTATAACAAAAAGATCATTGGATTCAGAGTCAAGAGAGAGCAGAATTCAAATTACACTTCTGACATTTACCAACTTGGGAAAATCATTTCATCTCCCTTCCCCTCAGTTTCTTCATCTTTAATATAGGGTAACACCTCCACTACTTCTTATAGCAATAAAGTGGCAAATAGTTAACTACTAGTTCTCCAGAAAAAAGCAAATAAACAAGAAAACTGCATATAATTTAGGGTACTATGTATTATTAACATTTTTTCATCATCTTAAATCAAAAAGACTAATAAAACAATTAAAGCAATCCCCGATTTTTAGTAGCAAATGATCGTTTCTGACATTTTAATTCCCACCTTGAAATATTTAACAATCAGTCTTTTGTGAGCTAGTTTGAGCTGGCTCCTATCTACTCTGACTCAGATAAAATAATGTATAAAAAAATCTACATTGATGTCAGTATAGTCTTAGCTTAAGAAAATTAAAAGAAATACTTTCTAATATTTTTGATTGAGTCATCTCAGTATCCAGATAGAAACTAGATTTTTTATTTCTTTGTATGAGAAACTCCTGGAGGAGGAAACTTCTCTACCAATGCAGATTAGCACCCTTTCTGAAATAACATCTTAGCTGCCTAAATTATTGAAAGGTTAAATGATTTCCCTAAGGTCATGCTGAACCAAAAAGGATCCTGTAAGTTTCTCAAGAGAACCTGAACTTAGCCTCACACATTACATTAAAGTGACAAGCATGATAGAGTGACCTTGCCATTCTGTTCTTCTGCTTACTTGGGTGTCACACCTGTGAGATGCTTTTATCAATAGTTATTTTACTCTAAAAATACCCTGGAAGGTCCCCTTAAGCCCATTTTCATCATAGTATGCATCCTGTTACTCCCACTATTGTAAATATCCCAAACCCATCCCCATCATTATGTGCATCTGGTTATTACTTTAGGTTGTGAAAAATATAATTTTTTGTATAACAGCTCCCTGATGACCTAACTGCATTCTTTTTGCTTCTCTATCTCCTGCTTGCTTTGCTATATAAACACTGTTCCCGAATCACTCTGGACCAAATGATTTTTGAACATGAGTTCGATTTGGTCGACTAGCCTAAACTCTTCAAATTAAAAGATTAAAAACCCATCTCTATCTTGCCTCAGTTTCTCTGGCATTACAGTCATATAGCGTTTTGTGTCAGAGGTGGGATCTGAGTCTGTTTGTTGGTTTTAAGACCAGTTCTGTGTCAGTTATGGCATATATTATAAATAAGATTATTTTCCCTCTTCTGTTCAATAGTGGAACACTAAACTCAAACTTGGAATATTATATATAATGTCAAACTTTTAAGATGTGTTGGTTAGTTTTATTGATTTCTCTCTGTTTCTCTATATCTTTCTGTCTCCTTTAACAAGATGAGAATATCTCTTTTGCAATCACTTATAGACATAATATTAATTATAAAATGTTCTTGAACTGCTCAAGAATTGTGTTTGAATACCCTTAGGAAACTTGACCATGCTTCACAGGTCACCTATCAATTATCAATCTATTTGAGAATAGAGTCTTTCTAGAAATAGGATCAAGTATGGCATTTTAGGGAAAAGCCCTTCTGCCCCTTTTCGACTGGAGGAATTTGTGAGTTTTGAAAGGTCTGAAAGATGTTGTACTTCCCACTCTGTCATCCCTATCCTACAGGTATCTCCTGACCAGATGTTGGCAGTGACAATTTTAAGGAATAAGGACAGGTGTTAAGATGATTCATTATAATATGTACTTTCTGAGTCTGAGCACACACCTCCAGAATCTCTATGTATTTGTGGGAGAGTGTATCACAGACTTTTGAAAGTTGTTTTGAATCGGGTGTTCATACTGTACCACTGTGGTAGATATTCCTTTTTTCTAAAAAACTATTCAATAAAAGAAGACTAAAGGGTCTCAAATCAATGGCATAGAGAATCATATCTATACATGGATACTCCCAGATTTGTAAAGAGAAAATATAGCCTGCTCTTCGACTTAAGACTTCTCTCTGAATTAGTATAAAGATCTTTAGTGCATATATGAGCTACATTATCATACAACCTGAATGGAAGTTTTTTTTTAATTTTATGAGAGAAGGCATATGATATATATGTGTGTGTGTATTTATGCATATATAGGTTGGTAAAGGGAAGTAATAATTCAATTTCAGATATACTGAGTTTGAAGAACTCAGAATATCCAAATGAAGAAAAACATAGGTATTAATAAATGGGGAAGTACAAGTCTGAGGAGTAGAAATATGGATTTGGATGTCATATCTACAGAATTAGGTATGATATTATATATGACAAAGATATTAGTACAGAATTACTAACAGGATTCATTGGATTAAAAAGGAGAAGAGAACAAGAGTTTCACAGAGAAAACCTCTTCAGATGTTGCACATTTAAGGGTAGGATGAGAATGAGGATCTAGTAAAGAAGGTTAAAAAAAAAAGCCAAAAAAGTACTCTGAATCTGAAATCTCACAGAAGTCAAGGGAGAAGAGGACCTCCAGAAAGAGGATATAAAGGATCATGATAGAAAGAAGGCTTTTGTATTTACCATGAAGGCGAGAGAGAGACAGAGAAAAACAAAGAAATTAAGGTGCGCTAGAAAAAAGTAATGGGGACAGAAACCAGGTCATAAGGAATTGAAAAATGAGTGGGTGGAAAGGCAGTGAAGGTACTGAGTACAAATATTCTATCTAGTTGTTTGGCAGTGAAAGGGAGGACAGAAATAGAATGAATATGATGAAATAGAATGAATATGATGATAGCTTGCAAGTCACTTAACCTTTATTTGCTTGAGTTTTCTCATCTGTAAAGTAAGGAGGTTCTATTCCATGGCCTCTAAGGTCCTTGGTTCTAAGTCTATGATCCTATAAGGGTATAGGAAAATCAAAGGATTTTTTTTTTTTAGGATGAAGGAATCTGAAGAAAAGGAAGTAACCAGGAGCTAGGGAGAGATAGCAGATGTATGAAGAATAGAGTTGGTTACATATAACTCTAATCTCTATGAGGTTAGGGATCCTACCCTCCAGTGTCTGAACAGAATATATAGTAAATAATGATTGTTTTTATGAACTATTGTAATGTCTCAGTTTTCCTGAATTATTATGCCCTGAATAAAATTATTATAGCCCCACCCCTTTGTACCTTGCCATTACAACTGGAAGCTCTGAGATATCATTGAGTGATATATTCTCAAATGCTTGCTGGGATAATTCCCTCTCCATTTGAGTATTGCCCTTCACCTCACTGTCTCTTGCCCTTGCCCTTCTTAGCTTGACCCTCATTCTGTCAGGCCTAAGTTATGATCCTTTCCTGGAACTATGACTTGTTCACTAACCAAGTGTCCTAAACCCCCCCCCCCCCTCCCTCCTTTGTTTTCCCTTTAGTTGGAGCCCTAATAAAACTCTCCTGCTTTAGTTGCTTGCTGCTGAACACTTTGAGACAAGATTCCCATGCAGCCAGCTAGCCTCTACTAGTCTAAAACTCTTTACAATTAAATTATTAAAAACCAATCTCTGTTTTGCCTCAGTTTCTCCAGCATTATGCTATAACAAGGAACAGATGTTTCTAATAAGAAGAAAGGAAACAAGCATTTATTAAGTCCTATGTTCCAATTACTATATTAAAACCTTTACAGATACTTCATTTGATTCAGAAAACCACCGTAGTTGAGGAGGGCAGGAGTTAAGCATAGGTGCTATTATTATGTCCATTTCACAGATGAGGAAACCAAGGCAGAAGGGACTAAGTGATTTGCCTAGATAAAAGCGAATTTTCCCTTTCTGCTTCTGTCTCTCTGCCTCTGTCTGCCTCTCTGTCACATATTCACACACACATATTCTCTCTCTCTCTCTCTCTCTCTCTCTCTCTCTCTCTCTCTCTCTCTCTCTCTCTCTCTTTCTCTCTCTCTCTCTCTCTCTGTCTCTGTCTCTCTCTAACTCTCTCTCTTTTTTTCTCTCTCTCTTTTATTTACTTTTTTTTTTGGGGGGGGGACCAAAGAAGGCTTTATTTTTTCACATTTTTTAAATTTATGGAATAAAACAAGCATTTCCATAACATAGTATAATAAAAATAAGAGTATGCATGAAACTGCAAATATATTATATACAACTTGGTATTCCTTTTAAATATACAATAAAATTGTCATGTAAATTTTTTTTCTCTTTTTTTCTCTTCCCTCTTGCCTCCCTGCCCTATAGATGGCTAGGGCACAAATAGGTGTCTATATTTGTAAAATTGTTTTCTATACACTTCTATTTATTAAATCTTTCTCTGGATGCAGATAGAATCTTTATGTGTCCTTTATAGTTAATTTGAATATTTATAATAATTAAAATGACTTATTCACTAAAAATCATTCTTAAAACAATAATATTGTTACTATATACAATGTTGTCTTGGTTGCTCTTCATTATTCATATAAGTCTTACCATGTTTTTTTAAGATCATTTAGCTCATCATTTCTTATAGCACAATAATATTCTATCATAATTATATAGCACAACTAGTTCAGCCATTCTCCAGTTGATGGGCAGCCCCACAATTTCCAATTCTTTGCCACCACAAAGAAAATTGTCATAAACATTTGAGAAAATATAGGTTCTTTTCCTTTTTCCATAATCAACTTTGGAAATGGATCTAATGGTAGTAAACGTCCAAGATTCAATTCCCTATTAACCAACATTCCCATATCTCCTTCTCTATCTTCTATGATTTCCTATCCTCTCACCTATCATATTCTTAGAGACACCATTAAAAGTAGTTCTTTGAGTTTTTTCCTTGCAAGGCCTACATGACCCAGATGTTAGAGATTTTAGTGTAACACCACTTTAGGTTAAGAGGCTGTGAATTAGGTACCCAGAAAAGGTGAATAACACTTTCACAACAGGAGATAAAAAGAGGGATGGCTTAAGACCTTTAAATGACAAAGATTATAAATGAACACAGTTAAGAGTTGGAAGGGACTTGAGAGGTAATTATTTTATAGGCTAGGGAACAGATATGCAATGGCTAAGTAATTTGCCCATGACTAAAGAACTATTATATGGTTGGTGCAGGGTTCAAACTCAGGTCTTCCTGCTCTGAATCCAACCAATACACTAGCCATTATAGCATAGTGCCATATCAAGCACTGATCTTATGGTCAAGTGTGGTAGGCAAAGGGGAAGGGAAATAAAAGAAGTTGCTAGGATATTTTGAGAGTTTTCCTTATGGGAATTTTAACTTATAAAATAGGATTTTAGTAAAGATTTTTATCCTGGGGAGTGTGCAGGCTATCCTGTATTGATGAACAAGAACCAAGAGATACCTAGAACTAGCAAGTGACCAGCATGTTTGTCACAGAGCTATTCTTTAGCCTCAGCTCTGCCAGACAATGAAGTCCATAATGGGAAGTCCACTAAAAAATAGGTAGTCCCAAAAGTAACAGAAGAATTAAGTCTAAGAGCTGTCATTGTGATTCCTGGTAATGTGCACTTATGGATTCTAGAGATAAAGTTGCCTGGAATCCCCTCTAGAACAGAAAAAGGAAAAAGTAATTTCACTGTAAAGGACACAGACAGCTGGAGAATAAGGTATTTTCCCCAGACTTTCACAGTATCTTGAATGAATGGATCAAGTTTGAGCTATCAACACGTGAAGTATGGTCATTTCGAGGAGGGACAAAGGGAACTGCAAGCTTCTCACAACTCAAAGCCCAGAGAAGTAATGGAAGTATCTTTCTGAGCAGGGAACCACAAATCCAGGACATTTGTCATTCCCCAGGTCAGTGGCCCCAAAATCTATATTGAAAAAGGCAATAATAAATTTCTGTAGTTAGCAAAGGACCCCTGAGTGGATGAGAGAGAAGAAGGGAAAAAAAGAAAGAAAAGGTGAGACAGACAGACAGAACCTTTCATCTGGAACTAACTACTTGTGCTCCATTGAAATAATCTTCAAAGACTCTAGGATTACCTCGAAGCCATAAGGGAGCAACAGAATCTGGTTTTACTAAATATAATAACTGGAATCTATAACATTTTCAAGGTTTTGAAAACACTTTCCATACATGACCTCATTTGGTCTTTATAATAACCTTGTGAGGTGTTTACTTCGAGGACTAATGCCTTTTATTATAGTAGGATGAGGAACTGAGGCTTAGAAAGCTTAAGTGACTTTCCCAGGATCAAGGAAACATCATCAGATGTAGGATATAAACACCTAGCTTGGGGCACCGAGGTGGCACAGTGGATAGAGCACTAAGCCTGGAGTTAGAAAGATTAATCTTTCTAAATTCAAACCTGATTCCATACACTTACTAGCTGTGTGACCCTGGCAAGTCACTTAACACTGTTTGCATTAGTTTCACACCAGCAGAATGAGTTGAAGAAGGAAATGAGAAACCATTCTAGTATCTTTGCCAAAAAAAAAAAAAAAAAAAAAAAAATTAAGAAAAGAAAAAAAATACTAGAATTAACAAGTGTTTGAGGGTAGGGTTGGAAAAACTCTTAGAGTCAACAATGCCTGAGTTTAAGGTTCATTTCTGAAAATTCATCAGAACAAAAGGAATGTTCTCATGCTTTGAGTAATTGATTTACATAGCAGCATAACAAATCCTGTGAAAGAGAAAGTAATCTTGTTTGTTTTAACCCTACTAGATGATACCAGAAGCAATAAGCAGAACTTATAAGTAGGTCAATTTAAGTTCCATGTCAAGAAAAAAATTTCCTAAAAATTAGAGATATCCAGAAATGGAATGACCTGCCTCAGCTGGTAAGAAGTTCTACCCTTATCATTACAAGTCTTCAAGTAGAGGTTACACAACCACCTGTCAAGCATGTTATAGTAGGAATTCCTTTTGAACATGGATTAGATCAGATAGCCATTGAAATACCTTCCATTTCTCAAATTATATGATTTGGTGATGTGCCAAAGCAGAAAAACATAATGCAAAGTATTTGTTATGCACTTTCTCCAGAGCTTTTTAATCAATCCATCAACAAAAACTGATTAAGGATCTACCAAAAGATCACTGGATGTCAAGCAAGATAGATACTTGAACAGAGGCATATAGCCTAGTTCCCTGACATCTATCTAACACAAAACCTCTCTCCCCCCAAAAAAAATCACACCAAGCTAAATAATAGTCAAGAAATCAAATAAGAAACTACAGTAAGTAACTTCTTTCACCCCAGAATGCATAAAACATTGTCCAGGAAAACATATACAATAGGAAAAGGAAATGCCAGAGAATCCAGCACCCATACTCTGGCAAACAAGTCAGCCAGTCTCCCAGCTCAAACAGATATAAGTAAATAATAGGAATGGCCTAAGGAGATTTCTGTTTGTGGAAAGCAAACATGGAGGGCTCCTACAGAAAACCTCAGGGTTTTTGAAATCCTAGTGGGGACTTTGGTTAGACACCAAGAGCAGCAACAACTAATACAGGGATGGTCAAAAGTAAGTAATATAAGAAAATAAAAAGAAAAGACTGAAATTGTCAAAGATTCAAAAGGAAGAACACTGGAAAACTTTGAACATAAGTAAGACAAATCAACAGGAAAAATATTAATAGCAAAAAGAAATATGGCTTGTAGATCTAGTAAACAAATAAATGGTTATTAGAATAAATAGTTCAAAATAAAAGAAAATGAGACAGAAAACACAATGTAATTTGAGAACATGGAACCACATCATACTTTTTCCTGAGTGGCTTAAAAGAAAAATGAGAATTGCAAGAACAAGGCTTTAAGGCCTATGCTGTAGAAATAATTGACCAAATAGAAATTTTTCAATATACAATGGGAAGTTTCACCAAAAAAAACAAGACAGGACAATCAATTGACAATGTAATATGCAAAAGTGAAGGACAATCTAGAAGAAGGTTAGAAGCAATAGCATTTTTAAAAATTTCTCTATTAAAACAAACGCAATGATTTTGAAGACAGTATAATACATAGACAATTTAATGATTATAGGTCTCCCCAATGAACATGAAATGTCAAAAACCTGAACACCATAATGCAATAAATAATATAGGAAAATTACCCAGAATGTGGAAAATTAATTATCAGTTAAAAGAATGCATCCATTATCTCCAGGAAAAAAATACCAACATTATAAACTCTAAGATATGCAATGTTTAAATTTAACATTCCAATCCAGAGACAACTAATTCAACAAGTGATGAGAAAAAAAGACCTTCAGATACAAAGGAAAGGAAATTTTAGCAATACAATGCTATTCTGTATATCTAAGAAAATGCAGGAGGAAATTGGATAATATTTTCTGAAGAGAAATGGAGTTCAGAATGTAGTCCAGAGTGACCTATTCTGACAAACTGACCTTAACCATATTTTAAAAAAAAGATAGACACTCAATAATAGACATTCAAAACATTCTAAGGAAGAAAATAATATCTGAATGTTTTTTTCTTGTTACTACATCCCAGACATTCAGGAGAAATGAATGAATGTAGCAGCCAAGTATAGCAACATCAGAATAACAGTAGAAAGACCAGAAAAAGACTGCTTTATAAATGTACGCAAGGAGATAAGAGTAAAGGCAAGTAGAGGTAATGATGACAAGGAGAACTTGGTGCATTCTTGAAAGAAAGTATAGAAATATAAACTCAACTTGTAACTTTGAATGTGAATAGATTAAATGATTCAGTAAAATGAAAAAGAGTAACAGATTACATTACAGTTACATTAGATTACAGTTGTAATCATGTTATATGTCAAAGCAAAAACAAACATTCAAAAACCAATATATTTCAATGTTTCAATTTTGAATAAATCTAACAGAAAGATAAAAAGTCAAATATGGGACTGAACAAATTGTTGGAGAAACTATAGCTGAAATATTTATCTGCCAAGTAGATCTGTGAAAGAACATGTGTATTTATCATTACTGCAATACAAAAATTGATAATGTAATAGATAAGTTATATTGCAAACAAATTTTAAAAGTAAAAAATAATACATTCATACTTTACAGACCATCACACACACACACACACACACACACACACATACACGCACATCATTGGTACAGGGACAATACTAAAAAGGCACTGACTTAACTGGAAACTTAACAATATATTCCTGAATAATTAACAGATTAAAGAGCAAACTGAAGAAACAAGTAATAGTTATATGAAAGCTCAATATCATTAATGAATATTAACCCAAAACTTTTATAGAAAAAGCCTATTAAACAATTTAAAATGATATATAAGAAATTATTCATTATGACCAAGTTGGATTTATAAAAAGGATGTAAGGATGACAACATTAGGAAAACAATCAATATAATTAATAACATTAAAACAAAAATGTTAAATTATATTATTATCTTAATAGATGCAAAAAAAGCTTTTGACAAGTTACAATATGTATTAATGCTAAAAAGCTGTATGAAGTTACAGGCATAGAGGTACCTTTTCTTGAAGGTATCATCATAAGCATCAATCTAAAACCAAAAACAAGCATCATATCTAATGGAGATACACTAGAACTCTTTTCAAAAATATGAGATTGTATCATAAATGTATATTCAGTGTACAAAAATGTGCATTGATATAGTTCTACAAATGCTAGCAACAGCAATAAAACAAAAAAAATAAATAATAGTTTTAAAAGGAGATAAAACTGTTTTTATTGCTGATGATATGTTTGTCTACTTGGAAAATCTTAAAGAATTAGCATAGGGGCAGCTAGGTGGCGCAGTGGATAGAGCACCAGCCCTGAAGTCAGGAGGACCTGAGTTCAAATCTGAGCTCAGACACTTAATACTTCCTAGCTGTGTGACCCTGAGCAAGTCACTTAACCCCAATTGCCTCAGTAAAAAGCAAAAAAAACAAAAAAAAAAGAATTAGCATAGATATAAAGACAATTGCTTTAGCAAAATTGCAAGCTACAAAATAAACTCTTAAAAATCAACTATTTCTAATTAATAATGACAATAATAACAATACTATCCACTGAGCAATAATAGGGAAATATTATATTATATAGCTACAAAAATTAATGAAATCTGTGACAAGACCTAAGAAACACTTAAAATTTGTAGAGTGAGTTGTAAAATGCTTCTTAAAGAAATAAGAAACAAATTAAATAATGTGAGGCATAATTAGTGCACATGGTTTGGCATATCAATATAAGAATCATAAAACTATTGAAATTGTTATACTTTTAATGTACGATTACATTCTTGATAACATATTCTTCATTAAGGGGGATTCTTCATAAAAGTGATTTAAAAGGATCACTCTATTTGTAAAAATAAAAGATTTAAAATATTAATGGAAATGAAGAAAAGAGGTAGTGATATAAACAGAATAACACTTCCAGACCTTATAAATATTATATTATATTATTATATTATAATTATTATATTATAAAGCAACAGTTCCATCTGCTATTGGTTAAAAAATAGAAAATCAATTGAACAGACAACATAAGGGTGAATCAAAAGCAATGGAATTTAATAGTACTGGTCTTTGATGAAATAGAAAATATGAATTACTTAGAAAAAACTTCATTTGATACAAACCGCTAGGAAATCTGGAAAGTAGTCTGGCTGAAATTACACTTAGACTAACACCTTATACCATATTCTACAAAATGTTTTCATTAATACACAACCTTCATATTATAGATCATATTTTAAGAAAATTAGAAGAGAAACAGTTTATCTCTCTCAGATAGGAAATAAAGTCTTAATTAAATAAGAGTTAGAGGCAATTACAAAAAGAAAAATATATGACTGATCGAACGAAACTGAAAAGTTTCTGCATTGACAAAATAACATAGGTTAAATAGGGAAATGGAAAAAATTATTGTATAAATTTTTTCTAAGAAATGTTTGATATCTAAGATATAAACTATATATGTGTGTGTATCTATATACATAGACACACATATGGTTAATATGTATCAAAAATATATAACTTAATTTATACATTGTATATGTGTGTATTCATGTATGTATATATATGTGTGTGTGTTTATTTTTTTCTTGTTTTTTGTTAGTCATTCAGTCATTTCCAACAGATTTATTTATTTATTTATTTTGGGGTTTTTTGGACGAGGTGAAAGGGGAGATTCTTTGCCTCAATTGTTACCTCACTTTAATAATGAGTGTTGCCTCAATCAAACTGAGACTTGTTGAAGACTTTAGTTTAAAAAGGCCAAGCTCTCCCATTACATCCAGGGCCATCTCCAGTCATCTTGTTTATGTCTTGCCACTGTACCTAGATGGGTCTGAAGGGGAAAGTGAGGCAGGTAAATTTGTACTTCCCTCTCTCACTTAAATCCAGTGCTGGTAATTTGTTTTTTTGTTCTTCTGCTTCTTCAAAAACCAGCTAACTCTTGTGGTAATTGTCAGTTTACATATTGCTAAAGCCTCATTTGCAGAACCTTAAATAAAACTTTACTCTTGTGTCAAATGTGCACAATTGTTTAGTAATTCAAACATTCCTTGGCATTGTCCTTCTTTAATACTGGATGTAAACTGATCTTTTCCAAGCTGGTGGCCAGTGTTGTGTTTTCCAAATTTTGTTAACAGCTTTATCTTTTAGGATTTTAAACAATGCATATATCATATCATATACAGAAATGACTTCTTGAAGTAAGTAGACCTGAGTTCAAATCTCAACTCAGGTACTCACTAACTGTGATGTAATCACTTAACTTGTTTGATTCAGTTTCTTTACTTTAAAATCAGAATAATAATAGCATATATAGAGGGGGGAAAGAGAGGGAAAGAGAGACACAGAATGAACAAAGAACCAAAATGGCTGTCTAATGACACTTTACAAATATTTTAAAAAAGGATAGTGAAAGATAAGAGATAAAGAGAAAGATATATCCATCTCAACTCCGAATTCTGAAGAGATAAAATGATAAATGAGCAAAGCAAAGAAATGAAGAAAGCAATAACATGGGAAAGACAAGCTCTATTCAAGAAAATTAAAGATATCAAGAGAGTTTCATACAAAAATGCATGTGATAAAAGATGACAAGTCAGGGACTTAACAGAGAAGTAGAAGAAATTAAGAAGAGGTAGCAGGAATATATAGAACTATACAAAGATCAATGAAAGTCATGCTAATGTACTGATTTAGAATAAGACATCCTAAAGAATGCAGTAAATTGGCCTTAAGAAACATTGCTTATAATAAGGCTAGTGTTTTTTACATGCTTCTCTATATTCATCATATGCATTGCTTCTTAATGATGAACCACAATATTTTTTAGTCGTTTTGTTAAGAAATTTTGAATTAAGCAAATAAAATGAGTAAAATATTCATAGTCTTTGAACAAGAGACTCTATTATTGAGTTTATAATCCAAAGAAATTACTAATAAAAAGTCCCCATATATACCAACATATTTATAGTATCACTTTTTGAAGCAACAAAAAATTGGAAACAAAGCAGCTATCCATTATGATGAAAGGGATAAACAAATTGGAGTATATCAGTAAGAAATTATGCCTATGATGAATATAGAGAAGCATGCAAAGAACCATGTGAATTGATTTAAATTGAAGTAAACAGACAAGCAAATAATATTCACAATGATAAAGTGTAAATGAAAGAACACACACATACACATACATAATCAAAGTTTACATAGCAAAATTAAAAAGACCAAACATGACATGAAAGAAAAGATATGAAAAGACAAGCCCAACATGCTCCTTTCTGGAGATGGGGTTTCTATAGGCATTATACATTATAGGTTTTAAGATGTATTGATGTATTTTTTTGATGTATTCTTCAACTGTACTGATACTGTTTCTCCTCCCCCCCTTTTAAAGAATTTGTCCATCAGTTGAGTTTATTCTCTGGGAGAAATGTGAACAGGTTTCTCTAAGAGTTTGGCCAGGTTCAAGGTGAGAAATGTATAAGGACAATTTAATAAAATTACTGGTTAAAGCAAAAATTTTTAATTGTGGAGAGATGAGCATGCATATGAGTAGAAAAGGAAGGAAAATTAGGAAAATGTGAAGATAAAGAGCTAATTTATAGAACAATCTGTAAGAAATGATAAGAAAGGATAAAATAAATAATACATATAGAAAGATTGCATAACCTTGGAAACCATTTGATTTCTAAATGCTTCCAATTATCAGCAACATTTTCCTTATACTGAAATGAAACCTGTCACCTCATTACTTCCATCTTTTCTCCTTTGAGTCTAACAGAACAAATCCATTCCTTGCTCCTCATTATATTCTCCCAAATACACAGATAGTTACCATGTCCTACATATGTCTACTCTTTGAAAAATTAAAAATTACCCAAATCCTCAACCTATCCATAAAAGGAATGTTTTTTATGCTTGCTCTTCTTTGAAAGTATTTCATCATCATCACCACCACCACTACATCACCATTCTCAGTCATAATTTTCCTTTAATCTTAGAATAAGGAACTATTTGAACCAGACTTGAGATGAATAGCAATCATAATTATTAATGTCATCTTTGAGTGATGACAGAAATATATAAAACTCCCAAGGAACTACTTGCTAACAGCAATGTTATACAAGGTTTTTATTGCATATAGTTGTTAATTTTGGAAGGATATGATTGGACCTGTGGTGAAAAAGACTTCGGGGTTTTAGTAATCTATAAGCTCTTTATGAGTCAGCAGTGAAACTCAGCAGCAAAAAGGCTAATTAGATAGATCTTTTCCTTCATTAATAAAAGAATAACATACATACATAACTAGAAGGGTGATAGTCCCACTGTGTTGTGCCTTGATCAGACCACATGTATTATATTGTCTTAGTTCCTAGCACATTTTGAGGAAGGGCATTGAATTGATTATGTCCAGAGGAAACTTGCCGAAAAAGTAACTATTTAATAAGGCAAATCATGAGCACTTTCAGAAAAGATAGTGGAGATGTAGGGAAGGAAAGATACTATAGAGGAGAAACAGAAATTTGGGAAACTTGTAACAAGAAATAACACCACGACTCATGAAACACATCAGAAAAGCCCTAGAGGTCATTCCTCCACACTACCAGGTCAGACTACCCTCCCCCCTTCCAACCACTCTCATTGTTAGGGAGCCATGGACAACTTGAGGCAGTATTTTCAAGATTTCCTGTAGTCAAAAAATTCGCATCCATTAAAGTCATTGGAAGTCACAGAAAAGATGATGATATCATTTAGCTGACCTATGGAGTACTGTTTGACCTGATATCTTCTCCTTCTGATTCTCTTTCTCTTATAACAAAAAACTGCCTTCCTGCTGTGATGTATACCATTAATGGCCTGCAGTGACTCTTAGATTCCTGTATCACTGCGCAATCAATGCCCACTTTAATTTTTTTTAAATAATAGATTTTTTTTAATTTTCAAAATATATTCAAAGATAGTTTTCAACATTCATCCTTGCAAAACATGTGTTCCAAATTTTTCTCCCTTCCTTTCCCTCATCCCCTCCCCTGGGCAGCAAGTAATCCAACATATGTTAAACATGTACAAGTCATCTATACACATTTCTACAATTATGCCCACTTCTTAAAGCACCAGGCCTAAACACCCTAGTGACTGTCTTTATTAGACAAGCTATAGGCATGGCAGCAAATAACACTTAGATACCAAATAATGTAGTATGACTTAACCATGGAAAAATAAGAAGAAAAAAATCATCCTTGAACTGGAGCTAAAATCAAACAGAAGACTGAGAATTCTAGAATCCTCCTCCCATTCCCTTCAGGATTAGGGATAGTGTGCCCCAATCCTGGCTTATATTTCAATACAATTGACCCCTCCTAGCTCTACTTCTCACTTTTACTACTCATTTGAGTTTTAGGGCATTAGAGAAGTTTTCTCAAGCTGGGAGGTAGGATGGAGGTTAGAGAACCTCTTCCCACCCAGAATCCATCTACCAGACTACTTTGGGTTTATGACCAATGACCTTTAGCCCCCTTCAATTGCCCTGGTTCCTCTAATGGCAATGCCCTCTGCAATATCCCTTGACAGGTCCCTAACTACCCCCCAACTGCTCATGTATTCCTCTCTCTCCCTTGGAGAAAAAAGTCCTGTATGAGCCAAACATATAGCAGAAAACTAAAACATCACATAAGGATCTGCTGAAAGAACTTAAGATGTTTGGTCTAGAGAATTGAAGAGTTGGGAATATATGACAGCAATCCTCAAGTATTTAAAAGGTTTACATCTAGCATAAATTAAGAAGGTGATTCAGGCCAATTCCAATGATCTTGTGATAGAGAGAGTCATCTGTTCCCAGAGAGAGGTTTATGGAGACTGAGTGTAGATCACAATATAGTATTTTCACTTTTTTGTTGTTGTTTGCTTGAATTTTGTTTTCTTTCTCATTTTTCCCTTGTTGATCTAATTTTTCTTGTGCAGCATGATAATTGTGGAAATAGTGTATAGAAGAATTGCACATGTTTAAGATCTATTGAATTACTTGCTATCTAGGGAAGGGGATGAGGGAAAGGAGAGAGAAAAAATGGAACACAAGGTTTTGCAAGGCTGATTGTTGAAAACTATCTATGCATATGTTTTGAAAATAAAAAGCTTTTTAAAAATAAAAATAAATAACTAAAATAAAGCAGGCTTTTAAGACTTTTCTCACTCAAGACCCCTTTCTACCTTAGACATTTTTGAGTGCAGTCTCAAATCTGAGTCAAAAAGTTTCTGGTAGCATTCAGACATGAGCAGTGCAAAGTGTGCATGTGGTGTGTTCAGAACCAAGTCAGCAGTGAAGTTGCAAACTACAATGCAGACAAGTGCTGCAGGAAACATCTGGGATACATTATGTATTTGATTTCTAATTAATTTTTGTCCATTGTATTCAGAAACTATTTTTTACTATTGCCAAATTTTTCACAACCCCTATATTCAAACCCATGTGGGGTCTCAATCCACAGTGTAAAAAGCTTTGGAATAAAGGTTTGTTTTGTTTGTCTACAGGGGCAGATTTAGAAGGAATAAGAATAAATTACACAAACATTCAAATTAATAAAAATATATTCTACCAAAGGAATCATCTAAAAATGGAATGGGTTGTCTTAGAAAGTAGTTTATTATCAATGGAAATGTTTAAGGAGAGACTGAATTAGACCTTGTCAAGAATGAGGGTTGGGGAAGGGGGGAAGTGAGCGGAGAAACCACTTAATGGTGAGTATTGAAGTGCTACTATACTTCTTAGACTAACTATGAGATGTGTCTTTTTTAGCAAAGAAAGGAATTTGTATCCCCCAACTGAAGAAATCATCTTATAGAAATACTCATTCTCTGAAACTTAAGCTTTCAGCACAGATCCCACCAATTGGAATGTTTCATGATTTCCTCTGAGAAATTCAATCAAGGTGTCTGATGATCTCATTAGTTCTATTAGCAGATCAATTTACTAAGAAATTTTCTTGATTCTTTAAATTCCATGTAAATTAAATTCTGCTTATTATTGTCAATTTACCATTAAGTAGCTTTCAAAGCTAGAGGAACATGATATAGGAGGTTTGGTCTTACAGCTGCTTGGTCTCACTGTTGAAAAACACTTGATGGCTGGGAATAACAATTGCAAAGTAATATGCCTTGTTTTTCTGAAAGCAAAAACTGCTACCTCAGGAGATCTGGCAAAAGCTAGATGGCCACTTTTTAGGCATGCCTTGGAGGATATTTGGTAGCAGTTATGTAAGGACTAGAAAATGATTTAATTCTAAATTTTTATAATTGTTTTAAGCCCTATTGTTTTGTGGAAATTCAGTGCAAAGATGAGACAGAGTATAATACAACTATCAAGATTATGATTGTGAAAAATCCATATTGTATTTTCTTGTATACCTTCAATAGTACTAGAATTTAGAAAACACAGCAGAGTAAATTGTTCCAACAACTTTTATCTACATCAGTTCAAATAAATTGGTAAATTAAGGAATGGATGGATGAATGGGTAAATGAAGGAATGAATTGAGGAATGGGGTGAATGAAGGAAAGAATTGAGGGATGCAGTGAATAAATCAATAAGCATGCATTTTAGGAAGAACTTGATTACATGACAAATATTCAGAGCAGGACAACCAGGATACTACAAGAATTCCAAAGCATGCTATATGAAATTGAAACAAGTGTTATGTAATATAATAGAAATAGCAGATGGTATAATGCAGTAGAGATATTGGAATTGTAATCAAATGAACCCTGGTTCGAAATCTGCTCTGGCACTTACAAGTTGTATGACTCACAAGTGATTTAGATTCATGAAGCCTCAGTTTCTTCATCTGTAATGTGAGGACAATAATATAGTGCTTCTCTCACAGATGTATTACAAAGTTGAAATGAGACAATATTTATAAATCTGTTTGCAAACTATAAATATAAAGAACAATTATTAAAAAATCTGAACTCTTTAAAAATGTAATGTACTGCCTTGGGAGGCAATTACTAGTTAGTTTAGTGACGATGATACAGATCATTGTAGATATGATAAAAAAAAAAAAGGCCCCCCCCCCCCCAAAAAAAAAAAGTTAGCTTAAATTTGACAGAATGCTATAAATAGTTACCAGAATGTTTTCCTAGAATATCTGCCTAGGCTATTTTCCCATGAAATTGCTTTTTAATACAAAGTAAATATTTCCTGACCTTATAAATACAGACTGCAGCTCATCTGCATATATTTAATTATCTAGAGTTGTGTTTCTCAAACTATGAAATGTCTAAGAGTATCAAAGAGAGAGTAATGATAACACTATAAACAGTTGCCTGTTGGCATCAATAATAATAGCAATAATAATAATGATGATGGTGACGATAATAATGTATCACAGTCATATAAGTCTTTATAGTTTATAAAGTGCTATCCTAATAGCTCTGTGAAATGTCGCAGAATCACATTACAGACAAAAGGGACTTAGAAATCATCTAATTCAACTACCTCATTTTATTGATAGGGAAACTGATCTTTATGAAAGTGAAATGATGTGTTTAACAATACTTAACTAGATTGTGGCAGAGCCAGGATTCAAAACCTAGCATCCTTACTCCAAATCCAACATGCCTTTTATTACATCATTTTTCCTCATTTTGATTTTGTTTTTAACATATAAAAACTGAGTGTGACGCCCTCAAGTATAGTGACATAGAGCTTCTATTGCATATTAGTTATAAAGACCCTAGACAAGACATGCAGCCTCTCAGTGACTTAGGAAACTCTCCAAGACAAGGAATTACAGGCAGCTGGATAGTAGTGGACAGAACACTAGACTGGGTAGGAAACATCTGAGTTTAATGACAGATATGCCTTAGTACTGACTGTGTGACCATGGGCAAGGGATTTATTAATAATTTATTTGTTCTTGGGCAAATCCATCCATTTTTCTGGACTTCAGTTTCTTCATTTTTGAATGAGGATGCTGAATTTAATGATTAGAAGTACCTAATAATTAAGAAGTACCTTCTAATTCTGGGATTCTTTGAGTATAATGTGTTTTATTCAAGTCATACATCAGCACATGGCAAATCTGAATCTTGAATCCAGGTCTTTTAATTTTAAATCTAAAGTTTATATAATAGTAATTTCATTACTAATTTGCCCAATCCCATACTACTTTATCAATTATTTGAGTCATCTTTCAGTTCTCTTCCAGTTTCACTCCTGATTTCACAGAATATTCCATGCCTCAACTGCCATCTCATCCTAAAAGATCTTTCTAATCCTGAGAGCCTTTCCTTCCATTGGTGAATTCCTCACAAAACTTCTATTTTAAGGAAGTGTTCAGATATCCATCTCTTGCTCTTCTCTCTGAATATTTCTCTCTTTATCCCAAGTGGATATTTTCAATTCCCCTTTATAGGTTTACTTCCTCTATTAGAATATAAGTTCCTTGAGGGCAATCTTTTCTTCTTCTATTTGTATGCCTATGACAGCACAATATCTCCACATAATAAGTATTTAATAATGTTTATTGACTTGACTCTTCCTCTCTTTATGTAGATATCACAAAATGCTCCTTTTATGGATTGGTCTCTCATTATTAATTTCCCAATTGCTTCTTCTTAATTTTGTCTCTTCTTAGAAAGTGAATAAAACACTTTTAAGCAGGTCTACAAATCCGCGCACGCTTAAAAAAAACATTTTTATTTTAGCTGTAAGATGATAGACAAGAGAAGACTAAGCCCCACATTTGAATTAGTCTTGAGTTTCTGCAAAAAAAAGTAAAAAGCAATATTGTTAGTGATTATCTGGTATTAATTTATACAAGCATCTTTATCATTATAATTCTAATAGTAATTAGACTATTAAACCATTGTTTCCATCGATGATAGCTGTTCATAGTTGGAAATTTCCTTTAGCAATATATCAATATCTTCTTTAGTCACACAAATCATCTTTATAAGTTACCTGAGGCACTAAACAATTAAGTGACATACCCAGATTTAAAATCAAAAGATCTGGATTCAAAACTCAGATTTACCATTTGCAGGTGGTATTGCCCATACATCTGATACTAAATGCCAGAAGCAGGACATTCGTTTAAGTCTTTTTGACACTGAGGCCAGTTCTCTCTCTAGTCACTAAGACATGACTTTTTTAAAAATTAGCATAGTCAAAAAAGAGAGTAATCTTTGCAAGTTTCACTCATTGTAAACCCTTTTCTGTAAGCTTTTGAAATGGTCAAAGATTAAGGTCTTTAATAATTCTAATACCCTTTTTGAGATTGTACTATAAAAGGAAAGTTTTTTCATCATAAAATATGGTAGTTATTTAAAAAACAATTATTTTCTGCATATTTTTAAAATTGTATTTTGTATATGTTCCAAATTTTGTTCATGGAAATGTATTGTTTATATATAAATATACTTATGTACACACACACACACACATATAAATAAGAAACACTTAAATTACATTCCTAAAATTAATTTTCTAAAAACCACTTTCCCCCTTTTGATAGTTTTGGTTTTGGTAGGTGTCATATTTGCTCAACTGCCAAACCCCATTTCTAGCTGCCAAATTGATGTTTTATGTTTCTTTAAAACTAGATATGAAATTAATTTTATCAGAAAGTATAAATCTGAAAAAAGGCTGAAATTTTAAAATACCTTTAGTGCTCAGAATTTTCATTAGCATATAATCATGTAAATTTCTACCACATTACCTAGCACATAGTAGGCACTTAATAAATGATGGTTATTGAAAAATATAAGATCATAGCTCATTTTCTTAATGCTATTCAATCATTTCAGTTTGGAAAACCTCTTATAGGAAATTATAAGATGTGCATGTCAAGGTGGGGGAGGGGAATGTAGCAGTATTTATTACTCTTTAAGAATATCAGGTCATCTTTTTTGTACTCCTTAGCCTCTTGTCATATTTTTGAGAAAATTTTCCCTGATAAACACACATATAAAAGATATTTTTACTCTGCTCTTCTTTAATATAAAACTTAAGTTCTAAAAGTACCTCATATAGGCACAGATCAACTGTTGCAGAAATCAAATATGTTTATTTTGATAACTTACCAATAAAAGCAATAAGATGGTATTTTGAGATGTTCTTTCTTCCTTCTGATTAGGAAGATGAAACCAGAGAACATTTAAAAGAAAATTCATTACTCTATCATCCCATCACATTGGAAAAACCTCTGGAAAAAATAAGTTTACATGAGTTTGCTGGTATTTTTTTTAAAGGAATGACATGTGTCTATCAATGAAACAAAGCATAAGCAGCTTGACAGATCCTTGGCACAGTGAGAGAAAAACATCCAAAGTTAGAGATAGAAATGATACTGTGAGAAAAGAAAGGAGGAGATGAGGACCCTAAGGAAAAACTAAACCAAGAACAAAACTTTTGTGAAAATCCATACAAAATTAAATTTTTTTCAACTTTTTATATTTTTATCTAAAATGTGACTGCATTAAAGCAAAATGCATATTGATTTTTTGTTGAAAAATGTATTCTTCATTTTGTAAATATTTCAAAAGAAATGAGCCTATAGTGCTAAGAGACTAAATGACTGCAGTCACACATCAAATATGTATCCAAGTTCAGACTTGAAAGCATTTTTCCCACTTTTTAAGTGAAAGTTTTATGCACTAGACTACACTATGACTCTCTAAGATATGGAGCAAGTGACAATCTGCATTAGGAGAGCAAAATCCCTGATCTAGTCCAAAGTTATCAAGGATAATAATTAGGCAGTTTTTAATCAGCTGAGAAGGCAGGCACCTGGTTTCTTAGATACAGCTAGATGGAGCATTGGCTAGAGGTCTGAGTATGAAATCAGGAAGAACTGAGTTCAAATACAACTTCAGATATTAAATGTGTGAGACTGGGCAAATCAAAGTAATTTTGCCTCAGTTTCTTCACAGACAAAGATATAATTTCAGCACATAGGGCAGTTTTTGTGAGGATCAGATGAAATAACATTTAAAAACTGCTCAATAGAATTCCTGGAGTATAGTAGGTGCTATATAAATACTTATTCTCTTCTCCTTTTTCCCACTTGGGTCAATTCCTGTCCTTTACCTGCAATCATGGTTTGCACTGAATTAATTTCTCTAGAGTTGCCTGACTCCTGAGTGTCACTAGTGTCACACACACACACACACACACACACACACACACACAAAAGAAACACTAATCAGTAAGGTATCTTTCAGTGAAAAAAAAGTTAAAGTTTAAAAGAAATTGGGAACAAGCAGCTAGAATGCACAGTGGATAGAGTTCACCGGGCCTGGAGTCAGGAGGACATGAGTTCGAATCTGCATATTTTAGCACTTAGTACCTGTGTGATCCTAGTGAAGTCATTTAACCCCAACTGCCTCTCAAAAGAAAAAAAAGTTAAGAGGAGATCAGCTGTGTTTTGGACATAAGTTTAATCTCATGAACAATTCACATAATTCACATTGTCAACAATGACCACTATAACAGAAGAGATTGGAATGCTGCTAGAAGTTATGATTTCTTCTAAAACAAGATTAGCTAATTATTAATTTGGAAAAGCTTGATTTGGGGTATTTCAAAGCCAGGAGGATGGAGTTGAGATGAATAAAAATCCAGATAGATAACACCTTAATCAACATTAACACAATCAACATTAAGAGTAATTTATCATGATTATTGGTACATAAATAATTTTTGCAAAACTAATAATTAGCAAGGTCACTTTTTACTTCACCAAACCTACTCTTATCAAATTCAAAGTGAAATCTTTTCAGGGGGTCCTTCTTTAATACTGATAGTCTCCATGTCAAAAATATGTGCTATTATTTAGTCTTTGATAAACCCAAAGACCCCAGCTTCAGGGATAAGTACTCACTATTTGACAAAAACTGCTGGGAAAACTGGAAACTAGTGTGGAAGAAATTAGGGCTTGACCCACATCTAACACCACATACCAAGATAAGATCTAAATGGGTTCATGATTTGGATATAAAGAGTGATATTATAACCAAATTAGAGGAACGTAATATAGTTTACCTCTCAGACCTATGGAGATGGAATAAATTTATAGAAGAATTGGAACTCTTAATTGAACACCAGATAGATAATTTTGACTATATTAAGTTAAAAAGCTTTTGTACAAACAAAACCAATGCAGTCAAGATTAGGAGGGAAGCAATAAATTGGGAAATCATCTTTACATTAAAGGGTTCTGATAAAGGTCTCATCTTTAAAATATATAGAGAATTGTCTCATATTTATAAGAATTCAAGCCATTCTCCAATGGATAAATGGTCAAAGGATATGAACAGACAATTTTCAGAGGATGAAATTAAAACTATTTGTAATCATATGAAAAGTTGCTCCAAATCACTATTGATCAGAGAAATGCAAATCAAGACAACCCTGAGGTACCACTACACACCTGTCAGATTGACTAAAATGACAGGAAAAGATAATGATGAATGTTGGAGGGGATGTGGGCAGGCTGGGACACCATATATCTATGGTGGAACTGTGAACGGATCCAGCCATTCTGGAGAGCAATTTGGAGCTATGCTCAAAAAGTTGTCAAACTATGCATACCCTTTGACCCAGCAGCATTTCTATTGGGCTTATATCCCAAAGAAATCACAAAGGAAGGAAAGGGCCCCACATGTGCAAGAATGTTCGTGGCAGCCCTTTTTGTAGTGGCTAGAAACTGGAAACTGAATGGATGCCCATCAATTGGAGAATGGCTGAATAAATTATGGTATATGAATATTATGGAATATTATTGTTCTGTAAGAAACGACCAACAGGATGATTTCAGAGAAGCCTGGAGAGACTTGCATGAACTGATGCTGAGTGAAACGAGC
Source organism: Myrmecobius fasciatus (assembly GCA_023553655.1). NCBI lineage: Eukaryota > Metazoa > Chordata > Mammalia > Dasyuromorphia > Myrmecobiidae > Myrmecobius > Myrmecobius fasciatus. Next base: position 32,667 of record JAJPUD010007883.1, on the reverse strand, counting down.
AGAACCAGGAGATCATTATACACGGCAACAACAATACTATATGACGATCAGTTCTGATGGACATGGCTCTCTTTAACAATAAAATGTTTCAAACCACTTCCAATTGTTCAGTGAAGAAAGCCATATATACCCAGAGAGAGGGATGTGAAATGTGGACCACAACATAACATTTTCATGCTCTCGATTGATGTTTGCTTGCATTGTGTTTCCTTTATCTGATTTTTCTTTCTTGTAGATACGATTTTTCTTGCACAACAATGATAAGTGTGGAACTATGTATACATATATTCGATTTGTCAAGTATTTTAACATAATTAACATGTAGTGGACATCCTGCCATCTAGGGGAGGGAAGAGGACTGGGGGTAAAATTTGTAATGGAAAGCTTTGTAAAGATCAATGCTGAGGAACTACCCATACATATGTTATGCAAATAAAAATTAAATTAAATTAAAAATAAATAAAAATATGTGCTATTCTTGTTGCCTGCCTAGCAGGCCTCCCAGGACATTATGACTTCTGGAGGATACTGCAAGAAGAAAACAAACATTAAAAGAGAGACAAGAGAGCCAGAAACCTCCACTAGGAGATGTTAATTAAATCCATACTCATATAGGGATAGGGTAGAAGAGAGTCCTGGCCCAACATTAAACCTGGCTGAGGAAAGACATCTTGTTTTCTTGAAAGTTGGCTTCATTAGCTTTCCAGGTTTAACAACCAATCAGGGGAAAGAGAAGTTTAATTTAGTGATGTGTCACCACAACTAGAAGTGGGGGAAAAGACAAACTAGTATCTATGTATCTGTCTATGGTCGAAGGGAAGAAAGAGTAAAAGGAGTAAAAGGAGAATTATTAAGTAAATACTTAAAATAGTATTTCAGAATTTGTGAAATTCTTCCTCTTTTCAGACTATTATGTAATAGAATAACCAAATTTCATTCAATAATAAACACTACTTTCAGGGTAATTCAATTGAAAATATATCTATATCACTTCTCCATAACGGATTTGAAAATGTAAGACTCAACTAAGAGAGATGACTTCTGATTAAAGTGTTTGTTGCCTCTCTGGATTTTCATTCATCTCAACTCCATCCTTATGACTTTGATAGAACCACAATCAAGCTTTTCCAAATCAGTATTTAGCTAGCCTTATTTTAGAAGAAATTATAACTTCCAGCAGTAATCCAAACTCTTCTCTTAAACAGTGGTCACCATCAACAATGTGAATTATGTTAATTGTTCATGAGATGAAACTTATGTCCAATATACAGAAATTCTGAGTTGACTTCCTTTTAACTTTAGTGATGAAGAGAAAGGAATCAGCATTTAAGGGTCTGCTATATGCCAAGCACCGTGCTCAGTGCTGTACAATTAATGTCTCAATTTTACTTTGTTCCTATTTCATTGCACCTATGTATTTAGTTGTAGAAAAATTGCTGATCTGCCTTGGCAATATTTCCTCATTTTGAGTTCTTGCACCAATGAATTTATAAGTTGGGCCAAAAGGGGAAAATTCAATTGTGCATATATCTATGTACTTTTCTGATAATCAGAAAGATGAATGGCAATTTAATTCATTCCCTGGCTTCAAAGGAACACTATACTGTACATGACAACCAGATATCTATATTAATCAAAGACTTTACAGATGACCAACTTATTTCCTGTGCCTCACCAATGTCAGGACCTCTACTTATCTTGATAAATATACTAATTTCTTGCTTGTGTAGCTAGGCTGGCCCTCTCATGAAGCATGAATGTGTCAATATGTACCTTGAATTGATGCAGAATAGACATCTCTTAACTCTTCTCAACTCACCTTTATCCAACAGAAACTTTATTTCCAAACAGGAGGGGAAGTAAGAAGTTGGAGTTAGAAGATTGAATGCTCTGCTTTCCTCAAGGACAAGGGATAATGGCTAAAAGTATGTCTATCTTCTCTCTTAAATATTTTTGATTTAGAAAATGTCATTTTCTAGTACAATCTAGCTTATGGTTACTTTTTCTTTAAAAAGCAGACACTTCAGGTTTACATCCAACTCAACCCCTTTCCCACCAAATACCAGTTCCACAATGACTACACAAAGCAATTATCAAAGAAACCCATTTATTCAAGTCTAAGAGAAAAAAAATAGAACAATCAGAAATCAGAAAAAGTACACATATGAGAATATACAACAGACAATATGAATGAAGGAATAGTGTGATTCAGCTCAACCAAGAGAGAGAGAGTTTCAGATCTCATCCAAGGGGAAATTCCTCTGTTTCTCTAGAGGAACAAGTTGGGACTTGGAACTTAAAAGAGACCATCAGCTCCTCTTATATTAGCTTCTCCCCAGAGCAATTCCTTCAGCAACCTGAAGCAAGGTTGCTAACATTTATCTTCTCTCTCAAAACTAGAAACAAGAAGTGTACAAAGAGACTACATATCCTGAACAGAATGAAAAGCTCTTCTCCCTCCTACTCTCATCAATTCTACACTACTACTCCTTCCTGCACAGGGCATTGGCCTCTACCAATGAGGAAAAAGTATCACACCAATGGATTTTGGGACTAGGATTACTGCAGGCATACATATACATATATATATATGTGTGTGTGTGTGTGTGTGTGTGTGTGTGTGTGTAGATATAGATAATATAGATATAGATAAAACAAATGCTTTTGGGTATAAGACCCACAGCAAGTTGCAAAAAGAATAGAGTTGCAAAAAGGAGTGTCTTCATTTTTCAACAGGAAACAAATTTTGAGTTTTTGAATATTTGAAGTGTAAACTTTTATCAATACTTTTCATATTAGATTATAATCTAATAGTTTGACTTCATGAGAAAGTTTAAAAAGTAGACAAAAAGTCAACTAGAATAGAATAAGGGGAAATGTTATGGGCAATTTTTTTTTTTTAATTTTACACACAGACAATAATACTATCTCAAATTGTCTTACTCTATATATGGCTCATTTGTATAACACTTTGAGATTTATAACATATTATCTCTTTAATTCTTATAACAATGCTATTGCCATTATTACTTTCATTCTACTGATGATGCATTGGAAACCAATAGAAATTTAGTGATGTGCCTAGAATTACATGGCTATATGTCTTAGGTAGGATTTGAAATATAAATCAGTTCTACCTGATTCCAAAGCTAGTACTTAATCCATTCTATCATATAACTTCCTCCTAAAGTTCTAGGAAGATAAGAAAAGGAAAGACTGTAATCACTGCCAGAAATTCTTTAAACTATCTTAAAACATAATTAAAATTCTTGGTTATAAGGAAAATTTTCAGAAAACATTTAACTCTTTAGAAATTAAGATTTCTCTAGTTTCCAGCAATGTATGTGACAAGGCATGTGCAAAGAAAGAGTAGAAGAAATTTTACAAGTGGTTAAACACAGATGTAATCTGAACCCTAAAGTCCATTGGTATTTGTCTCTCTTCTCAATACTGGAGTTCTGTGTGCTATACCTGTATGAAGGTCAGGCTAGAGTCTGCAAAAGCCAGTTTTCCATCCTCTCTGAGTGCTTCTGGCTTCCAGCTTCAAGAGAGAAGTTTGCTGAAGGGAGAAAAACTGGGAAGAAGTGGACTGTCAATAATGTCTGTATTTCCCATTTGCTACATTAGAAACTAAAAAATTTTCCCCTGGGGGTGAGTTTTGAGTTTCTCTCTCTTGGTTAAGCTGAGATATCTTGTTCCCAATGAGAGAACTCATTCAATCTGTATTGTTTGGCATATATTCTCAGATGTATACTTTATTGGATTTCTGTTTTATTTTTTACTTGGATAAATGGATATTTTTGCTATCTTCTATGTGCATTCATTAAGGAACTGATATTTGGTGGGAAGGAAGCCAAGACTTGGATATAAAGCTTGGGCTCCCACTTCTCTCATTATTGAATAGTAATCAGAAGTTTAACTTGTTCCTAAATACTATATTCCCTAGAATAATAAGATGTAATTCTGCATTTATTTACAGTACTCTGATTGAGAATATTTATTGATTGGTTGCTCAACCTATAGCTTTGAGGAGAGCAGAGTTGTGACCTCTAGATCCATCTTCCTATTTTCCCCCTTCCTGGAAAAAAAAATCAGTCTCCCTTAGAGAAGGGTAGATGGAGAGAGACTAGAGAAGTCTATTATTATCTCCTTGGGAGTCATACTCAACATCCCAAAGTTATATGTGGAGAAAAGCCTTATTACATATAGAAGAAGAAAAAAGAGGAGAATGAGAACATGACTATTAAATTGAATGAATATTTAATAATGGTCATATGTAGGTATCAAAGTATTAACCTGATGTGGAGCTCTAATATAAATTTCAAAAAAATTCAAAAAGAGCTTGAGAAATCTCAAGATATTAATATTATTTTCTGTGTTTGAGTGTTGGAGGAAAAACATGAAAAATAGAACTATACTAAAATCACAAAAGATTAAATTGCCTGTTACCAATTTAAATGGATTGGGAAAAGCCATGATAAGGGAGAAAAGTTCTCAGAGGGATGAAGAGCAAAAACTATAAAACTACAAAAAAAAGATTAAATTGATGCCAATTTGAACATACTTCAGAAAATACTGAAAAAAAGCCAAATGGTTCTATTCAATTGCCACATGAGCACCATAAGTATCAGAGACAGCAGAAAAGGAGTGAGAGGTCAGAGCCTTAAAACTAGAGAGCTTGTAATATCTGCTCAGCAGAAGCCATTTAATTGTCACATGCTGCTTTGTCAAGGGCCCTGCAGGAAAACTATCAGAAATCAACAAACACCATGGGCTGTTTTCTCATTAAAGAAAAGAAAACATTAAGTGAATGCTCTGTGTACCCTTCATATATTTTTTCTTGCACTGTAATTTGATGTTACACTACGTTATACTAACACCAAAGGATGAGCAGAGATGACTGTACTTTGCAAAAACTGTGTTAAGTATTAAATGATGCACTGCCCCTTTTGACTATTATGGTTTAACCATATCTTCACATAAAGCTTGAGAAAATGTGAAATCACAAAGCCTCTTATACCTAAGAACAAGGAATATAATTCAGTTACATAGAATATGATATTGAACTTTCTAAAGCAAGGTAAGGGAAATAAATTTGCTTAGCCATAAGTAACTCACTGAAGGCTTCTCCACCTATGTAAAAACTATAGATCAATCAATCAATCAACAAACATTTATTAAACATCAAGTATTATTAAGTAGATCTCAGGGCCGGAGTCTTCCTGAGTTCAAATTTGGCCTTAAACATTTACTAGCTTTATGACACTGGGCATATCAGCTTGGCTTGTTTATTTTAGTTTCTTCACCTGTAAAATGAGCTGAAGAAGGAAAATAACAAATCCTTTCGGTATCTCTGACAAGAAAATCATAAATGGGATTATCAAAAGTCAAACCCAACTGAAAATTACTAAGCAACAATAGTATGTATGCCAAGAACTGTTCTAAACACTTTTTACAAATATTACCTCAAGGTTGGTCAGAAGTGAAAGGACTGAACAACAACAAAGTACCTATTATGGTGCCAGGCACTGAGCTAAGTGTAACCAAAATAAATAAATAATCAAAAGGCAGCTCCTGCCTACAAGGAGCTTACAATCTAATAGGACAGATAACAAGCCAACAAATAAATGTAGAGCAAGGTGTTTACACTGTAAATAGGAAATAGTTAAAGGGAGAAATCTCTGAGCAATTAGTTTCAAAATCCATGGGGTGGAATTTGAACTGAGGGAAAAAAAAACTTTCGGATGAACTACAGCACTTGATTCTTTTCCATGAGCAAATTTCAATTTAAGATAGTAACAGAAGGATTAGACATTAACAAAAAGGTTTCTTTCTCTGTTATGTTAACTACAAATCTATCTTTCCTCAGTCAAGTTGTGGACAGCCTCACCAGCCTCCTACTTTCAAGGTATCCTCTTTTCTCCCCAAAAGTAATAAATTTGTAGTTAAGAGAGTTAGGAATTTTAATCTTCTGCCTCTTCTCAATTATTTGGTCATGGGGTACTTATTCAAACTTTTCTTTAAAATGGGAGTAAGAATTGTTCTAGTCCCTTCTTTACAAGATCAATGTGAGAATAAAATGAGAGGATATACTTATGTAAAGTGACATAGAAATGCCAGGTATTTCTAGATGGTCCTGTTTCTGTCTCTCTCTCCCTATTTATGTTACACACCAACAAGTATATTACTATCTATCCACATATTTGTAGAGAAGTTGATTGGACAGACAAAGGATTTTTGTTCTCATCTCTGAGTTCCTAAAACTGTAGTATGTCATTGTATAGTATGGTATTGAAAAATAGTAGCAATAGGGGGCAGCTAGGTGGCGCAGTGGATAGAGCACCATCCCTGAAGTCAGGAGGACCTGAGTTCAAATCTGGTCTCAGACACTTAACATGTCCCAGCTGCGTGACCTTGGGCAAGTCACTTAACCCCAATTGCCTCAGCCAAAAGCAAAAAAAAAAAAAAAAAGAAAAGAAAAGAAAAATAGTGGCAATAAATAACATGTCCATTTAGATTAAAAAACAATAATAATTAGTTAAATAATAATTAGATTTTTTACTTTCTTCATAATCTTCAAAATCTTTAGTTTCTAATAATCTTTTATATGTAAGTGTTATAGAGACATTTGTAAGTAAAAAGTAGCCATCTTATTTAAAACAGCAGTTCTCAAAGTATAGTCCAGAGAATCCTGGGGGGGTCTCTAAAATCTTTTCAGAGGATCTACAAATTCAAGATTATTGTGATTTTTAATATGGTAAATATCTATAAATATAAGCTACATTAACAAAAACTGAACAGATAATCATTTTTCATAGTATAAAGGGACTGAAAAAAAGTTTAAAAATGATTGATTTAAAGTATCTTCAGCAGTGCCCTTCATTTCAGTGTCAATCATTTAAATCATGAATATACCTGACAATAAGGAACTTTGTTTCCCCTTTTTTAAGTGAGGGAATTGAGGTTATATGTCTCATCTAGGATCACCCAGCGAGTAAGCATTAACTACTAAGCTGAATTTGAACTCAGGCCCTCCTAACTTGAGTATCAATACTCTATCCACTACATCATTTAGCTGTCCCAAATAAGGATCTTTTTAAGTAGTCTTTAAAAAAAACATCTTTAGAACTAAAGTATCTCCAGATAGCATCCAGGCAACAAGCATGATGGTCTTTCACAGGCTCAATCCCATTAAAGGGAGCTGGTGGTACAATAGATAAATCATCAAGTCTAGAATTAGGGAGATCTGACTTCGAATGTGACCTCAGATACCAGCTGGTTGACTGTAGGCAAATTACTCTATTTGCCTCAGTTTCCTCACCTGTAAAATGGAAGTAATTATATTTTCACCTCTCAAGATCAAATGAGGCAATATTTGTAAAAAGTACTTAGCAGAGTGCTTGGCATAAGTTGTTGTAATTCAGTAATTTTCAGTTGTACCTTACTCTTCATGACCCCATTTGAGTTTTTCTTGGCAAAGATTCTAGAGATTTCCCATTTCCTTCTCCAGCCCATTTTGCAGATGAGAAAACTAGGCAAACAAGATAAAGTGACATGTCCAAAGCCACCCAAATAGTAAATATCTGAGGCCACATATGAATTCAGGCTCCAGGACCTGTGTTCTACTCATAAAAATAAAAAGTTCCTCTGGGGAAACTGGTGAAATTTTCAGATATAGAGAGAATATGACATAGAGGGTGGGGGAATCCCAGGATAGAGTCTTAGGGAACTCCATCGGTTAGCAAGCACAACTAGGATAAAGATATAGCACATGAAACTGAAGCAAGAGTTAAAACAGGAACAGAATCCAACAGAAAGCAGCATCGAGAAAACCTAAAAGGAAGAGACTTTCAAGGAGCAGAAGATAATCTACACTATTAGTGTCTGCACAGGTCAGGAAGGATGATAATTGAGAAAAGACTCCTAGATTTGGCAGTTCAAAGATCTTAACTTTAAAGCCTTTTTATTTCAAAGACAGCTGTTCCAGTTGAATGATGAGGCCAGAAGCCAGTCATTGTTTGTTGTTCTTTTGATATTGGATTTCCCTGTCTCAAGCAGGCTAGAAGTACACTGGTCTGTCATGAGTTCAATTTTACTATGAATCAGCACAGGAACTTTGACATCATTTATTTCTGACTTGGGACAGTTCCCTAGTCTTCCTCCCCAGGTAGGTTATCTGGTAATCCCTAATTTCCCAGGGATTCATTATATTTGTAGCACACTTGGTGTGGACACCAATCAGCACAGCTCATTTCACCCCCAAACTCTGTAGTTCAAGAAATCTATCAGTCTCTTGACTGTCCAAGAGTAGAATTTATAATCATGTACCACCATGCCCAGATATAGACACCAGAATTGTTACCATCATTTCTGTGAGAGTTATTCAAAGTAAATACATATTAATTAATCTATATCAGAGGGAAATAATAATTTTAAGAGTTTGACATTAGACATTAACAAAAAGGTTTTTTTCTTTTTATTTTAATAAAAAGTTATTCCTCCTAATTGCTTTGGACTTGTTTGCCTAGAAAAGGGCTTCTTAAGCTTTTTCCACTCATGATCCCTTTTGCCAGAAAAATTTTTATGCAATCCCCACTGTGTAGATATATAAAATAGTATACAAACAAAACATCTGCTGGTAATAAATCACAAAGAAATTTATTTTAAAGTAATTCTTCCTCGTGCCTATAACTATCATTTGTTAAAGATGAAAGTAAATCTGCAACATGCTTATTTATTTTTTCATAAAGAATTATTAATTTGTTGTTTTGAGTTTGTGGGTGTGAGATAATTAGGGTTAAGTGACTTGCCCAGGATCACACAGTTAGTAAGTATTAAGTGTCTGAGGCCAAATTTGAACTCAGGTCCTGCTGATTGTCGGAACAGTGCTGAATTACGAATTAGAATTTAAAAATTAAAGAATTTGGTGAAATACTTGATACCTTTTACTATTGCCAATTTTTTTGTGACTCCCACATTCAATTACCCCTATGTGGGGTCATGATGCACAATTTAAGAAACTTTGGCATAAATTATAGAATTTATGCTGAGGTAATTTTAAAATTCAAAATGTTATTACTATGACCTATGTCCTTTTCTCTTTGAGTTTCTCTTTCTCATTCATTTGCTGAGACAGTCCAGCAGACTAAGTTCCTTCTCTCAGAGGGAAGAGTGAGAAAATATAAAGAAAACAACTAGAATGATTGAAGAACTTTTAAGTGTGGTTATTGATACAAGTAGAATGTTACCAAACCCTAGGGGCAACTTTATCTAACTTAGTTGTCATTCAATTAATCAACAAGCAGTTAATAACTGCTATTATGCAATTAGCATCTAATTATGTGACAACCACTGAGCTTGGTAATGGGGGTACAAACAAGGAAAGAATCCTTGCTTTCAAGAATCTTACATTCTACTGGGCAAGAAAGACAATATATACTTTTATATAACTAGTTAAAATATATGGAACATAGATTCTACTTAATAGTTTTGAGGAAGGCTCTAGTTAGAGGTAAATCAGGAAAAGTTTCATTTAGAAGAATAGACTGGAGCTTATCTTTGAAGGAAACTAGAGATTCCATGGGAGTTGATGAGAAAGTTCATTTGGAATATGGGCAAAGTCTAGTGGGAGTACATAGAGATAGAGGATTCATGAAGAACAATTAGAATTTGGCTTTTAAAAAGAAGGAATATCTAATTAGACTAGAAATTATGATGGAAACAGGTATGAATGCTGTGAAATGTCACATAGAAGAGTTTGAATTCAATTCTAGAGGTAATAAGGAGTTAGCCCATTCCATCCTGTCTCCTACTAGATCTCCCTTTCTGTCATGTCCATTTTTTGATTTATTTTCAATCTCTCCCTTTACCACTCATTTTTTGTTGCCTACAAACATGCTTTTATTTCCCCTATCTTTAATAAACCTTTACTTGGTCCTTCCAAGCCCACCATCCTATTTCTTTCTTGCCTCTTATAATAAAACACCTCAAAAATGTCATCTATAATAAGTTCCTCCATTTTCTCCTCTCTTCCTCTCTTCTAAATTCCTTATCAGGCTACTTGCCTTTTACTTTCCTGCTGTCATGGTCCTCTTAGAAAATGCAAAACAAATAAAAACAATAAATAGGACCATCTTACCAAAACCTTAGGCTTACTACCTAGAAGCCATCCTGAATTCTTCATTATTGCTCACCTCCCTTTTAACTGTTTCCAAGCTGTTGCCAAAATCTGTTAATTTTTTCTTTGCCACATCTTTTCATTATGTCTCCTTGTATCTCCTGACTGCCAAAACCCAGGAGCAGGCCTTCATCACCTCATACCTGGAATATTGCAATAACCTGTTGGTGAGTGTGCCTACCTCAAGCCTTTCCCCACTATAATCCATCCTCCATTTTACCACCAAAGCAATTTTTCTAAAATTCACCCCTACTCAATAAATACAGGTGGCTTTCTATTGCATCTAGGAGCCAAAACAAAATTCTCTGTTTGCCATTCAAAGTCCTTTTTAATCTAATCCCCTCCTATCTTTTCCAGTCTTTTTACATCTTAATACCCACCACATACTCTTCAGTCCAATGATAATGACCTCCAAACTATTCAAAAAACAATATACTCCATCTTTGAGGTCCTGGCATTTTCTTTGACTGTCCCCCATGCCTGGAATGTTTTTTTTCTGCTTTACTCTTGACTACTGACTTCCCTGGCTGTGACCTACAGGAAATCTTCCCTAACCCCTCTTCATTCCAGTGCTTTAATTATTTCCTATTTGTCCTGTATCTTGCTAGTTTTGTATATATTTGTTTGCATGTTTTTTTCTCTGTTAGACTGTGACCTCCTTGAGGACAGGGACTCTCTTTTGTCTCTTTTGTTATCACTATCCCTTAGCAAAGTGCATGACACTTAGTAGGAGCTCTATAAATGTTGACTGAATAGAACTGAGTTGCTTTTATTATTGGAGCATTCAATATGTGACCAATATCTTCATACTTTAGATTGGTACATTTCAAAAAAAAAATTAGGTTCCCTTTTCTCCCTTCAGAATATTGTTATTGTTAAGTTGTTTAAATCCTGTTCAACTTAGTCTGACCCCATTTGGAGTTCTCTTGGCAAAGATATTGGAGTAGTCTGTCATTTCCTTCTCCGGCTCATTTAATAAATGAGGAAACTGAGGCAAAAAGTGTTAAGTGATTTGTCCAGGGTCACCCAATTAATAAGTATCTGAGGTCAGATTTGAACTCAGTAAGCTCAGTCTTCCTGACCAGGCCCAGCATTCTGTCTGTCCACAATGGTGGACACCTAGCTGCCTAATATACAATAGTGAATATGTAACAGAGTATACAATTCTAACTATAGTTACTAGGTTACTCTAAAGTATACTGGGACTGCCACATATACAATTCTATGTCTAAGAGAACAAAACATACATCTGATACTTTAAGTGAACAGAAAACTGAATTAATCCATGTATCTTTTTATTCTTTTTGTCTATTTGGACCACTGGAAATTTGCATGTTTTCAGTAAGAGAAGCAATTACTCTAGTAATAGGATATGGCTCTGTAGCTATACTTCCTAGTGATCTGATTGACTAACAATTGGCCTTTGCATCCTAAGTAGTTGAGTTTAAGGCAGAAAGGTGCTAGTAAATGTTTAACTACTGGCTCTCCACAGAGGAAAAAATATGCAGAACATACTTTTAAGTTTAATACTCATTAATAACATTTTCCCCATCACTTCCTTTAGTTTTAGCCTGAGGTGTCAAACAGGCAGCTCACAGGTTGCAGCCTGCAACACTCTCTAGTGGTGGACTAAAACATAATTGGGAAATATTTAACAAAATAAACAAAAACATAATATATCAATATTCAGCCCTTAGGGATCCTGAAGTATAGGTTAGTGCCACCATTTCTATTTGAAGTTGTAATAATCAATAAAAAAAATCAAATGTTGATTTGCAAAGCTAGTTGATTTCCAAAAAGTAAATATTCATAGTGAAAACGTAACATTTCTTGCAATGTGGTAGTTCCAATCTTAAAGGGTAATCAAATATAGCCCTGAACTGAAAAAGAGCTTTATTGTTCTTTGACACCAAATTTCACTAGAAATATTTGGGGGAATCCAGAAAAGTTTGCATGTCATGGATTTGGGGACACTGATTTAAAGCTAGAAAATATATAGGAGAATCAGTAAAGTAAATTGTAAAATACTTTTACTTCACTTTTCCACATGAATTTTTAGTGCTCTTAGTTGTCAGTGTTAAGTTGACCTAATTTTTTGATGTTATTTTTTAAAAGCATGATATAATGAAAAAGAACAATAGAATAAAAATTAGATGACATCAGTTTGGAAGTTGGTTTTTCTGAATCTAATCTATCTCACCTTGACCATGTCACTTTTCCTAGCTGGGCCTCAGTTTTCTCATTTTTAAGGTAAGATGGCTTCTGAAGTCATTTTAGCTCTAAATCTATGATACTTTCAAGACAAGTTTAAATTCACCTTGTTGAACTCACTGCAAAATTCTTCAAATATCAGTTAATAGGGGTAACTGGGCAGCACTCTGGATAGAGCACAGGCCCTAAAGTCAGGAAAATCTAAATTCAAATCCAACTTCAGACACGACAGCAAGTCACTTACCCCAATTGCCTTGCCAAAAAAAAATTTAAAAAAAGTCAATTAGTTACAAAAATTATAGTATTTATCTAAGCAAATAGAATTATGACTAAATATTATGTTTTCTGTATTAAATTGAATAGTGAACAAAACATGTTCTTCTTCAGCTTACTTTATTTAATGACTTTTGAATACCAAAAAAAAATTTGAAATATATTAATAGGAGATAAACAAGAATTAGAGAACAAAAAAGAAAGTTGTTGAAAGGATACTTACTCCAAGATAAACTCAAGATAAGTTACAGGTCAATGATCAAGAAATCATTTAATTTAACTGTTAGTTATAAAAATCCACACACTCTGGAGAAGTTAAGGTATCTATTGAAAGCAATGTAAGATTGGATCTAACGTATAAGACAACTTGGAGTTACATAATTCCCGAGATTAAGGCACTTTCTACACATCATCAAGTAGCAGCCAAACAGAATATATTTAATATAAACTGTAAACTTGAAAGTTAAGAAAGTATTTTTTTTTTTTTTGCTTTTTGCTGAGGCAATTGGGGTTAAGTGACTTGCCCAGGGTCACACAGCTAGGAAGTGTTAAGTGTCTGAGACCAGATTTGAACTCAGGTCCTCCTGACTTCAGGGCTGGTGCTCCAACCACTGTGCCACCTAGCTGCCCCAAGAAAGTATTTTTGAAGAGGATAATATCCTAATAACAAATATAAAAAGGTCTATGATTCAGCAGAGATGGCTAGAACTTTTCTCTTTTTTTTTTTTTTTTTTTTTGCTAAGCCAATTGAGGTTAAGCGACTTGCCCAGGGTCACACAGCTAGGAAATATTAAGTGTCTTGAGGTCGAATTTGAACTCAGGTCCTTCCTAACTTCAGGGACAGCATTCTTATCCATTGTACCTCTAGCTGGCTAGAACTTTTTTTTTCTTTCTTTATTAAAGCTTTTTATTTGCAAAACATATGTATGGGTAATTCTTCAACATTGACCCTTACAAAGCTTTCCATTACAAATTTTTCCCCCGTAGTCCCCACTTCTCCCCTAGATAGCAGGAAAACCACTACATGTTAATTATGTTAAAATTCTTGACAAATCTAATATATGCATGCATATTTCCACACTTATCTTGCTGTACAAAAAAAATTGCATCTCAAGAAAAAAAATCTGAGAAAGGAAACACAATGCAAACAAATATCAAAAGAGAGCTTGAAAATGTTGTGTTGTGGTCCACATTTCATATCCCTCTCTCTGGGTGTATATGGCTTAATTCACTGAACAACTGGAACTGGTTTGAAACATTTCATTGTTGAAGAGAGCCATGTTATGGCTAGAACTTTTAAACAAATTTAAACATATCTCCAGAATGAAAAAAGGCAACTCATTTGAAATTAATTGGTCTTCTGCATTTTAAAATATGTTTCCTATGAATTTAATTAGTATCCTATTTATCCCAGAGTGTTTTCATTTATTACTAGGCTAATAACTTGGATTAGGTAACTAATAAAACCAAGAACTCTTAATTTCATATCTTGATAACCTTATTGAATGGCATCCTATGAAACTAATGTTAAAATGGCCTTCTAGAATTTGTTCTCTCTTTTACTATTGTCTTATGATTTAAATTTCCTCTGGGGGTTAGGGAAGAGGGCTATGAAAGAAAAAGGAAAAATATTTGAAAACATGAAGCCATTCTTGTCTCTCTCCTCCCTTCCCCTACCTCCACTTAAATAATTTATTCTCTTCAAACTGAAACTTTACTCCTGTGCCCTTGTAGACACAAGGCATAAGGATGAATGCATGTGTATATAAACTAAATAAAAATTTGAATATAAGTATCCGTCAATGAACAAGTATATATTATATTATTATGGGCCAGGCATTGTTCTATGGACTAAGGATTCAAGGACAAAGAGTACATTAAGTAAATATACATTTACTCTTTCAATCATTTACTATCAATAAAACATTTAATTCCTAATATGGAGTAGTCACATGAATGACAAACTGGTGAATCAGTTGTTTTCTACATACAGATTCAAGCTAAAAATGTCAAAATAAATATGTACCAAATATAGAATAATTTAAATCTTATTGCATAAGCAAAGGTATAAATACTATACCACAAGAATAAAATACTATACCATATGAAATAATCTCAGATAAATTAGTTATTTAGAGATCACATTCACTAAATTCATCCAGCACCATGACAAGCAACAATCTAACATCCAGTTGAACAGGATATTTTTCTAACCTACCCTATGACAATAAAAGAGTCTGAATCTCTCTCTTTGTCTCTCTCTGTCTTTCTCTGTGTCTATCTCTCTCTGTCTCTGTCTCTCTCTTGTCTCTGTCTCTCTGTCTCTGTTTCTCTTTCACATACACACACACACACATTATAAACCACTATAATGAGACAGAGAACTAAAGAACAGAGAAAGTAGGACAAGTCACTGACACCATGCATATGAAGAGCTATATAGCACACCACCAAACCTGAGGGTAGAGCACAGCATACAGCTGGGGCTATTTCTGACCAGCCAAAAGTCACATGATAATAGTAAGCCATTAATTGCTCAATGTAAGAGGTGAGATGTTTTGAGATTTACATCCCAAGGCAATCACAGAGGGGACAGAGTCAAGAAGTGACTGATAACAAAGATAAAGGGTTAAAAAAAAAAAGGCTTAAAGTACCAAATATTTCAGGAAGAAGAAAAATTCAAAGACCTTGACCATAAATAAATAAATAGGACAAAAACAGCAACAATAGAAGGAAATATGACTTCCAGATGGAGTAATTAATTTCAAGCATCTATGAATAAATATTTCAAAATGAAGGAAATTGATGCAACTCTTAATTAAAGAGGAATCTATGGGTTTTGAAGAGAACATGGAACCACAGCACACTAATCTTAAATTAATTAAAAGAGAAATTATAATTATGAGAATAGAATTTATGTCCTGCACAGTAAAAATAATGAACAAAATTTTAAAAAAACCTAAAATATACAACAAAAGAAAAGAAACAAAGAAACAAAAGAAAAAACAATAGATTTGAATGGTAAAGTTTTAGAAGAGAAAAAGTATAGAAGAAGAGAAACAAATAATTATATTTTTAAAAACATGCTCATTATATAAGTGAAATATGAAAAACTTGAAGAAAAAATGTTCAGAGACAATTTAAGAATCATAGGTCTCCCAGAAGATCATGACAAGACAAAAAATCTTAGTAGCACAGTTAAGGAAATGATAGAAGATTTCTAAAAACAGAAAATGAAATTTCAGTGAAAGAATCCACTTATTACTAAAAACAAACAACAACAAAAAAATCCTTGATTCCCTGAGAGAGAAATGGGACTGTATACATGTAACACTATGATGATATAAAAGAAAAAAGAAAAGGTATAAAAGAAAAAGAGAAAGAAAAAAGAAAATATCAATAACAACTTATTTTAAAAAAAAGAATTATGATATTGGAAGTCAGACTGAAAGAAGTTAAGAAGAGAGTGAGAGTAAAGGAAGTAGAGGAATTTCTTTTACATAGTCTTTTCAAAGAGTTTGTTTGTTTTTTAAGTAAAAGGGTGGATATAGAACAATAATAGACAAGGTAGAGAGATCAAGTGAAACTTTTTGTGTGTTTTTAGGATGGTAGAAATAGAGTGGAAAATGTAGAGTAATATAATGATACAATGCTTTAATTAATTATCAATTTTATTGATAGTATGTATAACGTCATTGGATCTTTGGATTCTAGTTAATCAAATATCAAGCATTTATTAAGCACTTAGTACACAGTAGATACTGAATATATAAAAACAAACTACATAGGGAATTTATATTCTATCAGAAGGGATAATGTATATACAACATATACAAGTACATATAAAAGTTACAAAGACATCTTTTAAAAAAATTTAAGAGTAAGAAGGGAAAAAAGTATGCATTCTATGCAGGTAAGACAGGTTGGACAAAGTCACAGAAATGGAAGAGGTAATCATATATGAAGAGCAAAAGAAAAACCTGTTTGAATGCTTTTATTATTTGCTATTGTCATGTATAATAAAGGTGGAAAGAGAATTTAGGGCTAAGTTATTAAGGACCTTAAACACCAATCCAAGAGTTTTGGGTTTCTAGAATTTCTAGAGTATATATTCTAGCATAATCATACTTGTATTTTGACAAAAGGTAAAAATAAGAGCATATTGGTGTTAATGTTTTCCTTCTCTCTATCCCTCCATTATTCATTAAGAAGTCAAGATATACATATGTAATGGAGTCAAACTAGAACCATTCCCAATAAGATCAGGAGTGAAACAAGGCTGCCCACTGTCACCATTACTATTCAATATTGTATTAGAAATGTTAGCTTTAGCAATAAGAGAAGAAAAAGAGATAAAAGGAATCAGAGTAGGTAGTGAAGAAACCAAATTATCACTCTTTGCAGATGACATGATGGTATACTTAGAGAACCCTAGAGACTCAACTAAAAAACTACTAGAAACAATTCACACCTTTAGCAAAGTGGCAGGATACAAAATAAATCCACATAAATCATCAGCATTTTTATATATTACCAATAAAGTTCAGCAGCAAGAGATACAAAAAGAAATTCCATTCAAAATAACTGTTGATAGTATAAAATATTTGGGAATTTATCTGCCAAGGGATCGTCAGGAACTATATGAACTAAATTACAAAACACTTTCCACACAAATCAAATCAGACCTAGTCAATTGGAAAAACTTAAAATGCTCATGGGTAGGACGAGCGAATATAATAAAAATGACAATACTACCCAAACTAATTTACTTATTTAGTGCCATACCAATCAAACTCCCAAGAAATTATCTTACAGATCTAGAAAAAATAGTAGCAAAGTTCATTTGGAAAAACAAAAGGTCTAGAATTTCAAGGGGATTAATGAAAAAAAAGGCTGAAGATGGTGGACTTGCTGTACCAGATCTAAAACTATATTATAAAGCAGCGGTCATCAAAACCATTTGGTACTGGCTAAGAAATAGAGTAGTCGATCAGTGGAATAGGATAGAATCACAA
Organism: Myrmecobius fasciatus; assembly: GCA_023553655.1. NCBI lineage: Eukaryota > Metazoa > Chordata > Mammalia > Dasyuromorphia > Myrmecobiidae > Myrmecobius > Myrmecobius fasciatus. Next base: position 14,991 of record JAJPUD010007883.1, on the reverse strand, counting down.
GACAAACTAGGCAATAACTATAGCAATTTGGTTTTTGATAAACCCAAAGACCCCAGCTTTTGGGATAAGTATTCACTATTTGACAAAAACTGCTGGGAAAACTGGAAACTAGTGTGGAAGAAATTAGGGCTTGACCCACATCTAACACCACATACCAAGATAAGATCTAAATGGGTTCATGATCTGGATATAAAGAGTGATACTATAAGTAAATTAGAGGAATGTAATATAGTTTACCTCTCAGACCTATGGAGATGGAATAAATTTATGTCCAAAGAAGAACTGGAACTCTTAATTGAAAACCAGATAGATAACTTTGACTATATTAAGTTAAAAAGTTTTTGTACAAACAAAATCAATGCAGACAAGATTAGGAGGGAAGCAATAAATTGGGAAATCATCTTTACATTTAAGGGTTCTGATAAAGATCTCATCTCTAAAATATATAGAGAATTGTCTCATATTTATAAAAATTCAAGCCATTCTCCAATCAATAAATGGTCAAAGGATATGAACAGACAATTTTCAGAGGATGAAATTAAAACTATTTGTAGTCATATGAAAAGGTGCTCCAAATCACTATTGATCAGAGAAATGCAAATCAAGACAACCCTGAGATACCACTTCACACCTGTCAGATTGGCTAAAATGACAGGAAAAGTTAATGATGAATGTTGGAGGGGTTGTGGGAGGGCTGGGACACTGATGCATTGTTGGTGGAGCTGTGAACGGATACAGCCATTCTGGAGAACAATTTGGAGCTATGCTCAAAAAGTTATCAAACTGTGCATACCCTTTGACCCAGCAGCATTTCTATTGGGCTTATATCCCAAAAAAATCATAAAGGAAGGAAAGGGCCCCACATGTGCAAGAATGTTTGTGGCAGCCCTTTTTGTAGTGGCTAGAAACTGGAAATTGAATAGATGCCCTTCAATTGGAGAATGGCTGAATAAATTATGGTATATGAATATTATGGAATATTATTGTTCTGTAAGAAATGACCGGCAGGATGATTTCAGAAAGGCCTGGAGAGACTTACATGAACTGATGCTGAGTGAAATGAGCAGAACCAAGAGATCATTATACACGGCAACAACAGTACTATATGACGATCACTTCTGATGGACATGGCTCTCTTCAACAATGAAATGTTTCAAACCACCTCCAATTGTTCATTGAAGAAAGCCATATACACCCAGAGAGAGGGATGTGAAATGTGGACCACAACATAACATTCTCATACTCCTTGATTGATGTTTGCTTACATTGTGTTTCCTTTATCTGATATATCGTTTGTGTAGATAAGATTTTTCTTGCACAACAATGATAAGTTTGGAAATATGTATACATATATTCGACTTGCCAATATTTTAACATAATTAACATGTAGTGGATATCCTGCCATCTAGGGGAGGGGTGGGGAGTTGGGGGGAAAAATTTGTAACGGAAAGCTATGTAAGGGTTATTGTTGAAGAATTACCCACACATATGTTATGCAAATAAAATAAAATTTAAAAAAAAAAGTCAAGATATATTAAATATGAAATTGTGCAAAATATATTTCCACATTAGCTGTATTTTAAAAAAAGAAAAATAAAAGCTAAATATACATGTATATATAATATGCATTTTTTTTCCAATTTGAGTTCTTTTTTCTTCAATTTTTTTTTCAATAAGAGTTCTTCAAAAATGCTATGGGTCACTGCATCAATTAAAACAGCTAACACTTTTCATAATTGTTATATATAAAATATTCTAATTTTGATCAGTGTGCATCAGCTTATATAGCTACTCCCATGTTTTTATAAAAATATCTCATAATTTATTATAGCACAGTAGTATTCCATCACAATCATTTACAGCTTGTTCAACTATTCTCTAAATGATGAGAATCTCCTCAATTTCCAATCGTTTGCCACCACACAAAGAGCTGATATAAATATTTTTGTATGTATAGTTTCTTTTTCTTTGATGTTTTTAGGGCAAAAACCCAATAGGAGTATTGCTGAATCAAAAGACAAGCTCAGAATGATATTTTTAAGATATAGAAATCAGGAAAGAAAAACAAAGCTTTTATCAAGAATCACAAGTCTCACAGAAGCTAATGCTTCTCATTACTATGTCTGTATCTATAACTATATCTATCTATCAATATATATATATATATATATATTATCTATTAACATAGATATAAATTTTCAACATTTTTTATTTCTTTTTTTTCTCCCTCTCTCCCTTTCCTCCCCCTTCCACAAGATAGAAATCAATCTGATATACTATATATTTTAAATAAAATAGCTAGGGAATGCTAATTATCAGTCTTATAAGGAGAGCTTTATAAAGTTGAATGGTAATAAATATGGCACGGACATCAAACACTGAACCACCAAGTTACAAAAGTGAAGAAAATATTCTTGCCTCTAAAGCATTTCAGAAGGGAGAGAGAGGCATCTATGTTAATTGAACATTCTGGCTAACAGAGAATTACTATAAATAACCCATACCTAATGTCAATTTTCAAAGAAGCAAAGCACAAGACAATGCATCCAAGCATTGAAACCAGCCTGAGTAATTTTTCTTTGATGATTGAGAAGCCACTTCAGGGTCTTGAAGTGTCTCCATAACATTCATCATTCTGAACATCAATTATCATAGTGTAAGCCTTTGATACAAATTCATGCATGTTTTAACTTTGGGTTGTTGCCATGTCAGATTAGAAGCAGTTTATTCAAATAACAATTCAGAAAGGTTTCAAGGTTGTTTGTAGTCAGATTAACCAATGTCTTCTCTCAATCTTTCTTGATCATCACAAGCGGATTTGGGGGGGGGGGGGGGTGATTAGGAAGTATGAGTTTTTCTTCCTTAACAAATGGAAAAAATGTCAACCTGGTTCAAACTGTCATTTTTTAAAATTTTCACTTCTGTATATCATTTTTGGAACCTTCTAAAATGTCTTCCTTTATAACATATTCTGGCTGGCATTCTGCGTCTTTTATTTTTATGTTATCTCACGTGATTTTTTTGTTAAGAGACATTAGCATCTTTTTAATAAAATGAGTTCAATTTAGAGTCTCTGGTTTATTTTATTGTTTTGCACTAATGCAACATTATATCTGCTTTCTTATAAGAACAAAAATAGCTAGAAAGAGGAAAGCTTCCCAAGGTCACTGGCCTGTATCTTTCCGACTCCTCAACAAGGTATTCATTTTTCTTAGTTTCTTGTCAGTACGCCATGATATCCTTCACATCCGTCTGTGCTTTTGCTTTTATTAGCAGAAAATACAGCTATAGCTTTAGTGCCATGTGTACTATAAAGACAGGATTTTCAAGAGATTTGACAACTCTCATATTTCCCCAAGTATTCTCAATGTAACACAGAAACAGTTTATTACTGTTAAGTAGTGACTGTCTCTCCAGCTTGAATAATGAAGTCCTCCAGGTCAATATTTTATACAATGATACATTTAAGGAAGCATTCCTCTTCAGCCTGGCGCTAAAACAATGGCTGTCATAACACAGATCTATGTATTATCAATCTTATATGCCACCATAATCAATCTAATTCTGGGAGCAGGGAAAGTGTAATATGTTATTGAGTTAAACCAAGAATTTTCTCCTACCAAAATGTTTATAAAGGAACATAATAAAATTATTTACAGAGATGAACCCCTGCTATATGAGGTAGAATAAATTTAACCTTCTGTGAATAGTGCTTACTGCTGCAAGAGATTTACATGTGTTGTTCATAAGATACATTTCTGTAAAGCAGAGCAGCAGCATTTTTTTGTACAGGGAAAAACCTCTTCAGTAGTGACCATTTCATGGCAAAAACAGACATGCATTTAAAAAAAAAATCTCATTCTGGAATAGACCCTAAAACAGACAAAAACTTGAAACACAAGACAAAGCACATTTTATAGGTTCATGAAAAATCCAAACCTTTTCCATTCTTGCCCTGAATTTTTCATGACAACAATAGACAGTGTCTAAGAATGGAATGTTTCTTTGCTCTTCAGACCACAGTGAATTCCACCATAGAGAAAATTCACAAACTTTTCAAAAGAAATAGAATATATTAATATTAAAAACAATAGAATTCATGTGCTTTATAAAGCACCTCAGAAACATAATCTCATTTGAGCCGCACATCAATCCTTTGAGGTAGCTCCTATTATTTTCATAAGGATACTGAGGTTAAAAGTGGGGACAAAATATCCTGACCAGGGCCATATTTGACATTCAACCCTACATATGCCCAGGTGATTTGGGATCAAGGGGTTGGGTTTATCTTTTAGAATGAGTTCCATTTTTCTAGTTTAATTATGTTTGTGATCCATCTGAAGGAGACACCATAGAAAATAGTTTATTGAGGATCTATATCCTCTTTCTCGTCTCATTTTGCTCTTTAGATGCTCTATCTATATGCTTTTCTAGTCTAAGTATTCATACATATGTGTATCACTCACTTCTACTCTCCTTCTTAGCTGGAGAACAATTTTAGGATCACAGGAATGGATTCAAGAAGGTAACAAATGAATGCCTGGAGGTCAGTTAGGAAATTATTACAATAGTACAAACGAGATGTAACAAGAACTTGAAATGGAACAGTGGCCACATGAAAGGAAAGAAGGAAGAAAATGTGAAATTTCTGCAAGACGCAAATGATCATAACCACAACTGAGGAGATATGGAGGATGGAAAAGAAAGAGCAAATGAAGATTCCTTCTTTCCCTCAAATAGTTTATATAGTATTGGAATTAATTGTTCTTTTAAACTTTGGTAGAATTCACATGTAAATTTATCTGTCCCTGGAGATTTTTTCTTAGGCAGTTGATTAATAGCTTGTTCTATTTCTTTTTCTAAAATGGGACTATTTAAATAATTTATTTCCTCTTCTGTTAACCTAGGCAAACTTTTTTTCTGTAGATATTCCTCCATTTCATTTAGATTATCAAATTTATTGGCGTAGAGTTGAACAAAATAATTCCTAATTATGGCTCTAATTTTTCCTCATTGGTGGAAAATTCTCCCTTTTCATTTTTGAGAATAACAATTTGATTTTCTTCTTTCATTTTTCTAATTAAATTAACTAAAGGTTTATCTGTTTTGTTGGGTTTTTTTTTCCCATAAAACCAACTCTTAGTTTTATTTATTCATTCAATAGTTTTCTAATGTTCAATTTTATTAATCTTTTTTATTTTCAGAATTTCAAATTTGGTATTTATTTGAGGGTTTTTAATTTGTTCTTTTTCTAGCTTTTTTAGTTGCAAGCCGAATTCATTGGTCTTCTCTTTTATTTTATGCAAGTAAGCATGAATATAAAATTTCCCCTTATACCACTTTGGCTGCATCCCACAAATTTTGGCATGTTGTCTCATTATTGTAATTCACTTGAATGAAGTTGTTGATTTTGTCTATGATTTGTTGTTTCACCCATTCATTCTTTAGGATTAGCTTATTTAATTTCTATTAATTTTTGTTCTATTTTCTCCTGGTCTTATATTGCATATGATTTTTATTGCATCATAATCTGAAAAAAATACATTTACTATTTCTGCCTTTCTGCATTTGATTTTGAGGGTTTGTGCCCTAATACATGGTCAATTTTTTATTAGTTTCATAAACTGCAGAGAAAACAGTAAACTCCTTTCTGTCTCCATTTAATTTTCTTCAAAGATCTATCATACCTAACTTTTCTTAAATTCTATTTATCTCCTTAATTTTTCTTATTTATTCTGTGGTTCAATATATCTAGTTCTGAGAAAGCAAGGTTGAGATCCCCCACTAGTATAAGTTTGCTTTCTATTTCTTCTTCCATCTCTTTTAACTTCTCTAGAAATTTCCATACTACACCACTTAGTGCATATATGTTTAGTATTGATATTGCTTCATTATCTATGGTACCCATTAGTAAGATATAGTTTCCCTTATTATCTCTTTTAATTTGGTCTATCTTTGCTTTTACTTGATCTAAGACCAGAATTACTACCTGCTTTTTTTTTAATTCACCTGAAGCATAATAGATTCTGCTCCAGCCTTTTACCTTCACACTGTATGTATAATTCTGCTTTAAATGTGTTTCTTGTAAACAAAATATTTTGGAATTTTGGCTTTTAATCCAGTCTGCTAACCATTTCTGTTTTATGGGAGAGTTCATCCCATTCACATTCACAGTTAAAATTACTAATTCTGTATTTCCTTCCATCTTATTAACCCTAAGTTATACTTTTTTTTCTTTCCTTTCTCCCTTTCCTCCTGCCCAGTATTTTGCTTTTGATGACCACCTCCCTCAAACAGCTCTCCCTCTTTGAGCCTGTCTTCATTTTTTAGACCTTTCCCTTAATACTTCTGTTTTCCCTTCTATTAGTCTTTCCCTTTCTTTTACACTTTCTCCTGCCACTTCCCTATAAGGTGAGAAAAGTTTTTCTGTGAAACCAAGTATGTCTGATATTCTCTTTTTGAATCAAATCTGATGAAGGTAAGATTCACACAATGCTCATCCCCCCTGCCTTCTTTCATTCAATTATAATAGGTCTTCTTTGCCTCTTTGTGAGATGTAATTTCCTTTATTTTACCTCCTTTTTCCTCTTTTTCCGGTACAATCCCCTTTCCACATCTAGTTTATTTTTCATATTATTATAATAAAATCAAATTTTACTAACTTTCTTTAAGTATACCCATAACAGAAATACAGCTCTCAAAAATTCTTTCCTTCTTACCTTTTTATGCTTCTCTTGAGGTCTGTATCTGGAGATTATTTTTTTTTTTTCAGTTCTGATCCTTTCATTAGAAATAGGTGAAATTCATTTATATCATTAAATGCCCATCTTCTACCATGAAAGATAATGCTCATTTTAGCTGGATAGCTTATTCTTGGTTGTAATTCAAGTTCCTTTGCCTTTCAAAATATCAGACTCCAGGCCCTGTCATCCTTTAAGGCGAAAGCTGCTAGGTCCCGGGTAATCCTAATTGTGGCTCCTCAGTATTTAAATTATTTCTTTCTGGCTATTTGCAATATCTTTTCCTTGGTGCGACAATTCTGAAATTTAGTCACAATATTCCTCGGGGATTTAATTCTGAGATTTCTTTCAGGAGGTGATCAGTTATTTCTTTCAGGGACTGTTTTCCTTTCTGATTCTAGGACATCAGGGCAGTTTTCCTTTATGATTTCCTTTAAAATAATATCATGGTTCTTTTTTTTTTCATCACAGCTTTCAAAAAGCCTAATAATCCTTAAATTGTTTCTCCTAGAACTATTTTCCAGGTCAGTTGTTTTTCCTAGGAGGTATTTCATATTTTCTTCCATTTTTTCATTTTTTTCTTTTTGTTTGACTGATTCTTGAAGTCTTATTGAATCATTCATTTCCATTTGTTTAATTCTAATTTTTAGTGTATTTTCTTCAGTTAGCTTTTTTATCTCCTTTTGTATTTGGGCAATTGAATTGTTTTGTTCATTGCATTTTTTTTCCATTTCACAAATTTTGTTTTTCAATAAATTGGTAACTTTCTTATAGATATTTTGTAAGAAATTATATGCTTTTTCCATTTCAGCAAATCTGTTTTGTTGGGAATTATATGCTTTTTCCATTCATTCTTGCAATTATCTCATTTTCTTTCCCCCTTTTTCTTCTAACTCTCTTTTTAAGATCTTTTATGCAGTCTTCCAAGGAAGCCTTATGAAATGGGGACCACTCATATCTCCCTTTGGTACTTCATGTGAAGTTGATTTGCCTTTAGGATCCTCAGTATTTGAGGTCTAGTCTTCTCTCTCTCCAGAAGATTTGCCTTTTGTAGCAAATCTACCAAACCACCTGCTTGCAACCAGGACAGAGGCTCACAGAAGATTCCCATGTGCGTGGAAGCTGCAATGCTCTGATTCCTGCTCCAGCTCCTTGTCCCAAGCTCCCTGTGCTGTGGTCTGGGCTCAAAGGACTGCCTGATTGAAACAGATCTGTTCTGAAGTTCTTTCAAGGTATGTTCTTCTGGAAATGTGCTGTAGTCCAAATATTTATGGGTTCCTTTACTCCAAAACCAGTTTTAGAAGCTTAATCTGTTTTTGGTGTGAGAGAAGTTTGGAGGAAGTTACAGAAAGTCTTGTCTGCTCTCTGCCATCTTGGCTACTTCAAAGATGATTGAAAATTTTGGACTGGGTGGTTAGAGAATATTGTGCTCCCATCAAAAAATAGGCAATTTGGAAAAAGAATGATTTTGAATGAAAAATAGTGATTGAGAAGCATATTAGACATCTAGGAGGCAACTCTTGCTGTAGGCCTATAGTTCAGGAAACACGGTCCCTCCAGATGTACTGGAAAGAATTCTAATCATGGCCTTTGTGACTTTTGACAAGTTACATTAGATCTCATTACATTAGTCCTCATTTTTCTCATCTATGAAATGAGAGGATTAGACTAGATTTTCTCTGAGGTACTCTCGATTTATAAGTATATGATTATTTGAATTACTACAAAGATTTGTGAATTGTCTGTATCAAAATGATAATTCAGTTCTTGGGAGCAAATGAGATCAATCAGGTATATAGAAAAGATGCAAAGAGGGGCAGCTAGGTGGCGCAGTAGATAGAGCACCAGCCCTGAAGTCAGGAGGACCTGAGTTCAAATCTGGTCTCAGACACTTCCTAGCTGTGTGACCCTGGGCAAGTCACTTAACCCCAATTG